>CAXHSH010000867.1:0-38126 GCA_964019135.1 Arenicola marina
GTGAGAGAGCGAGAAAATGGAAAGGAGACCAGGGCAGAGACAAAGAACACCGCGAGAGAGGCGGAGAAAGGAAGAAAAAGACAGACGGGTAGAACGCAGCAATAAGACACGCAGACAGATTGAGAGAAGGAAAGAAAGATATATTATGAGAGAGCACGAGAAAGCCAGAGCGAGACGCAGAGAGAAATGGCGAGAACAGGATGAAGCGCCGAGACACAGAATACAGCTCGTGGTGACAAAGGGTGACAGGGGGGCGACCTGGTGTCGTCGTCCCCACACGTCGCTCGCGACGGGGCGGGGCGCGGCGCGGCGGGGAGCTAGGGGCTGGGCGGGGCTGGGCGGGCGGGGCGGCCTTGAGGACCGCGCCGGGTCGGACCCACTCAGTATGCGAGGGACGTCCCTGGGAGCGAGCCCTCGGCTTACCCAAGGATGAGTCCACTATAAAAGACAACAATAAAAGCCAAGCCTGGTATCTAATTGCCACGGCATCGCCCGGCTCGGGCGGTCAGGGGACCCGGGATCTTTAGAGTTTCTGTCCCACGCCGCCGCCGCTGGTTTATGGCGGGCAGGAGGGTCGCGGGACTTAGGGGGGCGACGGTGCGTTTAACGAAGTAGAGCGAGAGGTGTTCACAGGATGACGGGGTGGGAGGGGTGGCGGGGGAGGGGGGGTGGGAGGGGGGTGACAGGGGGACGGTTGGAGAGAAGGGGGGTTGGGGTTTGTCAGAGGAATGTACTCTCGATGGAGGAGGCAGGGGAGGCGGGAGGGGGGGGCTGGGGGTATTAATCGAGGGGGGGTGGAGGAGAGTGATTGTGAGGAGGGCTTATACAGGCGAATGACGCCGATCCACAGGTTGGCTGACCGGTATGGTAGCAACAGAAGTGGTGGCGGGGTAGGGGAGGGGGGAAAAGTGATGGACTTAAAAGAAAGAGGGGCTGGGAGGTGTGGTTAGGGGTGGGGGTAGGGGTGGGTCAGTCTGTCGCCAGACCGGTCGGTCCGCCAGCCCTTGACTAGTCTAGCGGCCCTAGAGCCGTGGGGCCACAGGGCGGCGCCGGGGTTGGAATACTAAACACCGAGGGCTGCAGCTATCCGAATGGGCGCTCCGGACCTCTTGGACCCCATAAAAGCAACAATATTGTCAAGTTATGGTTGTTTCGGACTATATCTAGGAAATGAGGCGGTGCTGGGGAAATGGAGCCCGTCGGAGCCCGCCCCAGTCGAATTTCGTGCAACAGAAACCTTCCGATTAGAAGTTTGTGGAGAGAGACGGGAGGGTCGGGAATAACTGATGGGCAGATGGGGCCTGGCCGACTGCCCTCCCCCCCCCCCCCCACCACCCCTCACAATTCTCAGTACAACCCCCAATACACTCCATACAACTTTCACTTGAACGCCTCCCCATCCGTGGTCATCTTACTCTCCCTTTATTGCCCGCCCTCCTTTCTAACCCACACCCACCCCAACCGGCCTTCGGCTCATACATCTCTCACCTGTGCCCACCCCACCCCCCGTTTTCCTAGTCTTCCCTATCGTTAGATTCCGGAGCTCTGACCGATATTTCCTTGAATGATATTGATCTAATTGAAACTGGTTACGCGTATAACAAGGTCGTTAGGTTTGACGTTATCGTTAGCTTATTTCAGGGGATGGCAGGTCATTATTAAATTACGTGTAAACAATTAATGAGGAACTTTCGGTACTCGGTAAGCGTTCACCGCTATAAACACTGGGAACAATCATCTACGTTTAACTTTTTACATTTTAAAATCTGCCATTAATACCTAACAAAAGGTTACTAGTCAGCACCTCAGTGTCATCAGTCTGTCACAAGGACCAACCCTCAGTGCCATCAGTCTGCCACAAGGACCAACCCCCAGTGCCATCAGTCTGCCACAAGGACCAACCCTCAGTGCCATCAGTCTGCCACAAGGACCAACCCTCAGTGCCATCAGTCTGTTACAAGGACCAACCCTCAGTGCCATCAGTCTGCCACAAGGACCAACTTCCAGTGCCATCAGTCCGCCACAAGGACCAACCCGCAGTGTCATCAGTCTGCCACAAGGAACAACGCTCAGGGCCATCAGTCTGCCACAAGGACCAACCCTCAGTGTCATCAGTCTGCCACAAGGACCAACTCTTAGTGCCATCAGTCTGCCACAAGGACCAACCCTCAGTGCCATCAGTCTGCCACAAGGACCAACCCTCAGTGTCATCAGTCTGCCACAAGGACCAACCCTCAGTGTCATCAGTCTGTCACAAGGACCAACCCTCAGTGCCATCAGTCTGCCACAAGGACCAACCCCCAGTGCCATCAGTCTGCCACATGGACCAACCCTCAGTGCCATCAGTCTGTCACAAGGACCAACCCTCAGTGTCATAAGTCTGCCACAAGGACCAACCCTCAGTGCCATCAGTCTGCCACAAGGACCTACCCTCAGTGTCATCAGTCTGCCACAAGGACCAACTCTCAGTGCCATCAGTCTGCCATACGGACCAACCCTCAGTGCCATCAGTCTGCCACAACCTTCACTGCCATCAGTCTGCCAAAACCTCCAGTGCCATTAGTCGGCCACAAGGACCAACCCTCAGTGCCATCAGTCTGCCACAACCTTCACTGCCATCAGTCTGCCAAAACCTCCAGTGCCATTAGCCGGCCACAAGGACCAACCCTCAGTGCCATCAGTCGGCCACAAGGACCAACCCTCAGTGTCAACTGTCTGCCACAAGGACCAACCCTCAGTGCCATCAGTCTGCCACAAGGACCAACCCTCAGTGCCATCAGTCTGCCACAAGGACCAACTCTCAGGACCATCAGTCTGCCAAAGGGGCCAACCCTCAGTGCCATCAGTCTACCACAAGGACCAACCCTCAGTGCCATCAGTCTGCCACAAGGACCAACCCTCAGTGCCATCAGTCTATCACAAGGACCAACCCTCAGTGTCATCGGTCTACCACAAGGACCAACCCTCAGTGTTAACTGTCTGCCACAAGGACCAACCATCAGTGTCATCAGTCTGCCACAAGGACCAACCCTCAGTGCCATTAGTCTGCCACAAGGACCAACCCTCAGTGTCATCAGTCTGCCACAAGGACCAACCCTTAGTGCCATCAGTCTGTCAAAAGGACCAACCCTCAGTGACATCAGTCTACCACAAGGACCAATCCTTAGTGCCATCAGTCTGCCACGAGGACCAACCCTCATGACCATCAGCCTGCCACCAGGACCAACCCTCAGTGCCATCAGTCTGCCACAAGGACCAACCCTCAGTGCCATCAGTCTGCCACAAGGACCAACCCTCAGTGCCATCAGTCTGCCACAAGGACCAACCCTCAGTGCAATCAGTGTGCCACAAGGACCAACCCTCAGTGTCATCAGTCTGCCACAAGGCCCAACCCTCAGTGCCATCAGTCTGCCACAAGGACCAACCCTCAGCGCCATCAGTCTGCCACAAGGACCAACCCTCAGTGCCATCAGTCTGCCACAAGGACCAACCCTCAGTGCAATCAGTCTGCCACAAGGACCAACCCTCAGTGTCATCAGTCTGCCAAAAGGAAAAACCCTCAGTGCCATCAGTCTGCCACAAGGACCAACCCTCAGTGTCATCAGTCTGCCACAAGGGCGAACCCTCAGTGTCATCAGTCTGCCACAAGGACCAACCCTCAGTGCCATCAGTCTATCACAAGGACCAACCCTCAGTGTCATCAGTCTGCTACAAGGACCAACCCTCAGTGCCATCAGTCTGCCACAAGGACCAACTCTTAGTGCCATCAGTCTGCCACAAGGACCAACCCTCAGTGCCATCAGTCTGCCACAAGGACCAACCCTCAGTGTCATCAGTCTGCCACAAGGACCAACCCTCAGTGTCATCAGTCTGTCACAAGGACCAACCCTCAGTGCCATCAGTCTGCCACAAGGACCAACCCCCAGTGCCATCAGTCTGCCACATGGACCAACCCTCAGTGCCATCAGTCTGTCACAAGGACCAACCCTCAGTGTCATAAGTCTGCCACAAGGACCAACCCTCAGTGCCATCAGTCTGCCACAAGGACCTACCCTCAGTGTCATCAGTCTGCCACAAGGACCAACTCTCAGTGCCATCAGTCTGCCATACGGACCAACCCTCAGTGCCATCAGTCTGCCACAACCTTCACTGCCATCAGTCTGCCAAAACCTCCAGTGCCATTAGTCGGCCACAAGGACCAACCCTCAGTGCCATCAGTCTGCCACAACCTTCACTGCCATCAGTCTGCCAAAACCTCCAGTGCCATTAGCCGGCCACAAGGACCAACCCTCAGTGCCATCAGTCGGCCACAAGGACCAACCCTCAGTGTCAACTGTCTGTCACAAGGACCAACCCTCAGTGCCATCAGTCTGCCACAAGGACCAACCCTCAGTGCCATCAGTCTGCCACAAGGACCAACTCTCAGGACCATCAGTCTGCCAAAGGGGCCAACCCTCAGTGCCATCAGTCTACCACAAGGACCAACCCTCAGTGCCATCAGTCTGCCACAAGGACCAACCCTCAGTGCCATCAGTCTATCACAAGGACCAACCCTCAGTGTCATCGGTCTACCACAAGGACCCACCCTCAGTGTTAACTGTCTGCCACAAGGACCAACCATCAGTGTCATCAGTCTGCCACAAGGACCAACCCTCAGTGCCATTAGTCTGCCACAAGGACCAACCCTCAGTGTCATCAGTCTGCCACAAGGACCAACCCTTAGTGCCATCAGTCTGTCAAAAGGACCAACCCTCAGTGACATCAGTCTACCACAAGGACCAATCCTTAGTGCCATCAGTCTGCCACGAGGACCAACCCTCATGACCATCAGCCTGCCACAAGGACCAACCCTCAGTGCCATCAGTCTGCCACAAGGACCAACCCTCAGTGCCATCAGACTGCCACAAGGACCAACCCTCAGTGCCATCAGTCTGCCACAAGGACCAACCCTCAGTGCAATCAGTGTGCCACAAGGACCAACCCTCAGTGTCATCAGTCTGCCACAAGGCCCAACCCTCAGTGCCATCAGTCTGCCACAAGGACCAACCCTCAGCGCCATCAGTCTGCCACAAGGACCAACCCTCAGTGCCATCAGTCTGCCACAAGGACCAACCCTCAGTGCAATCAGTCTGCCACAAGGACCAACCCTCAGTGTCATCAGTCTGCCAAAAGGAAAAACCCTCAGTGCCATCAGTCTGCCACAAGGACCAACCCTCAGTGTCATCAGTCTGCCACAAGGGCGAACCCTCAGTGTCATCAGTCTGCCACAAGGACCAACCCTCAGTGCCATCAGTCTATCACAAGGACCAACCCTCAGTGTCATCAGTCTGCTACAAGGACCAACCCTCAGTGCCATCAGTCTGCCACAAGGACCAACCCTCAGTGCCATCAGTCTGCCACAAGGACCAACCCTCAGTTCCATCAGTCTGCCATAAGGACCAACCCTCAGTGTCATCAGTCTGCCAGAAGGACCAACCCTTAGTGCCATCCGTCTGCCACAAGGACCAACCCTCAGTGCCATCAGTCTGCCACAAGGACAAACCCTCAGTGCCATCAGTCTGCCACAACCTCCAGTGCCAGCAGTCTGCCACAATCTCCAGTGCCATCAGTCTGCAACAAGGACCAACCCTCAGTGTCATCAGTCTGCCACAAGGACCAACTCTCAGTGCAATCAGTCTGCCACAAGGACCAACCCTCAGTGTCATCAGTATGCCACAAGGACCAACCCCCAGCGCCATCAGTCTGCCACAAGGATCAACCTTCAGTGCCATCAGTCTGCCACAAGGACCAACCCTCAGTGCCATCAGTCTGCCACAAGGACCAACCCTCAGTGCCATCAGTCTGCCACAAGGACCAACCCTCAGTGCCATCAGTCTGCCACAAGGACCAACCCTCAGTGCCATCAGTCTGCCACAAGGACCAAGCTCCAGTGCCATCAGGCTGCCACTAGGACCAACCCTCAGTGCCATCAGTCTGCGACAAGGACCAACCCTCAGTGCCATCAGTCTGCCACAAGGCCCAACCCTCAGTGCCATCAGTCTGCGACAAGGACCAACTCTCAGTGACATCAGTCTGCCACAAGGACCAACCCTCAGTGCCATCAGTCTGCCACAAGGACCAACCCTCAGTGTCATCAGTCTGCCAGAAGGACCAACCCTTAGTGCCATCCGTCTGCCACAAGGACCAACCCTCAGTGCCATCAGTCTGCCACAAGGACCAACCCTCAGTGCCATCAGTCTGCAACAAGGACCAACCCTCAGTGTCATCAGTCTGCCACAAGGATCAACCTTCAGTGCCATCAGTCTGCCACAAGGACCAACCCTCAGTGCCATCAGTCTGCCACAAGGACCAACCCTCAGTGCCATCAGTCTGCCACAAGGACCAACCCTCAGTGCCATCAGTCTGCCACAAGGACCAACCCTCAGTGCCATCAGTCTGCCACAAGGACCAAACTCCAGTGCCATCAGGCTGCCACAAGGACCAACCCTCAGTGCCATCAGTCTGCGACAAGGACCAACCCTCAGTGCCATCAGTCTGCCACAAGGACCAACCCTCAGTGCCATCAGTCTACCACAAGGACCAACCCTCAGTGTCAACAGTCTGCCACAAGGACCAACCCTCAGTGCCATCAGTCTGCCACAAGGACCAACCCTCAGGACCATCAGTCTGCCAAAGGGGCCAACCCTCAGTGCCATCAGTCTATCACAAGAACCAACCCTCAGTGTCATCAGTCTACCACAAGGACCAACTCTCAGTGCCATCAGTCAGCCACAAGGACCAACCCTCAGTGCCATCAGTCTATCACAAGGACCAACCCTCAGTGTCATCGGTCTACCACAAGGACCAACCCTCAGTGTTAACTGTCTGCCACAAGGACCAACCATCAGTGTCATCAGTCTGCTACAAGGACCAACCCTCAGTGCCACTAGTCTGCCACAAGGACCAAACCTCAGTGTCATCAGTCTGCCACAAGGACCAACCCTTAGTGCCATCAGTCTGTCACACAAGGACCAACCTCAGTGACATCAGTCTACCACAAGGACCAATCCTTAGCGCCATCAGTCTGCCACAAGGACCAACCCTCAGTGCCATCAGTCTGCCACAAGGACCAACCCTCAGTGCCATCAGTCTGCCACAAGAACCAACCCTCAGTGCCATCAGTCTGCCACAAGGATCAACCCTCAGTGCCATCAGTCTATCACAAGGACCAACCCTCAGTGTCATCGGTCTACCACAAGGACCAACCCTCAGTGCCATCAGTCTGCCACAAGGACCAACCCTCAGTTCCATCAGTCTGCCACAAGGACCAACCCTCAGTGTCATCAGTCTGCCAGAAGGACCAACCCTTAGTGCCATCCGTCTGCCACAAGGACCAACCCTCAGTGCCATCAGTCTGCCACAAGGACCAACCCTCAGTGCCATCAGTCTGCCACAACCTCCAGTGCCATCAGTCTGCAACAAGGACCAACCCTCAGTGTCCTCAGTCTGCCACAAGGACCAGCTCTCAGTGCAATCAGTGTGCCACAAGGACCAACCCTCAGTGTCATCAGTCTGCCGCAAGGACCAACCCTCAGTGCAATCAGTCTGCCACAAGGACCAACCCTCAGTGTCATCAGTCTGCCAAAAGGAAAAACCCTCAGTGCCATCAGCCTGCCACAAGGACCAACCCTCAGTGTCATCAGTCTGCCACAAGGATCAACCCTCGGTGCCATCAGTCTGCCACAAGGACCAACCCTCAGTGTCATCAGTCTGCCACAAGGACCAACCCTCAGTGCCATCAGTCTATCACAAGGACCAACCCTCAGTGTCATCAGTCTGCCACAAGGACCAACCCTCAGTGCCATCAGTCTGCCACAAGGACCAACCCTCAGTGCCATCAGTCTGCCACAAGGACCAACCTTCAGTTCCATCAGTCTGCCACAAGGACCAACCCTCAGTGTCATCAGTCTGCCAGAAGGACCAACCCTTAGTGCCATCCGTCTGCCACAAGAACCAACCCTCAGTGCCATCAGTCTGCCACAAGGACCAACCCTCAGTGCCATCAGTCTGCCACAACCTCCAGTGCCATCAGTCTGCAACAAGGACCAACCCTCAGTGTCCTCAGTCTGCCACAAGGACAAACCCTCAGTGCCATCAGTCTGCCACAACCTCCAGTGCCAGCAGTCTGCCACAATCTCCAGTGCCATCAGTCTGCAACAAGGACCAACCCTCAGTGTCATCAGTCTGCCACAAGGACCAACTCTCAGGGCAATCAGTCTGCCACAAGGACCAACCCTCAGTGTCATCAGTATGCCACAAGGACCAACCCCCAGCGCCATCAGTCTGCCACAAGGATCAACCTTCAGTGCCATCAGTCTGCCACAAGGACCAACCCTCAGTGCCATCAGTCTGCCACAAGGACCAACCCACAGTGCCATCAGTCTGCCACAAGGACCAACCCTCAGTGCCATCAGTCTGCCACAAGGACCAACCCTCAGTGCCATCAGTCTGCCACAAGGACCAAGCTCCAGTGCCATCAGGCTGCCACTAGGACCAACCCTCAGTGCCATCAGTCTGCGACAAGGACCAACCCTCAGTGCCATCAGTCTGCCACAAGGCCCAACCCTCAGTGCCATCAGTCTGCGACAAGGACCAACTCTCAGTGACATCAGTCTGCCACAAGGACCAACCCTCAGTGCCATCAGTCTGCCACAAGGACCAACTCTCAGTGTCATCAGTCTGCCAGCAGGACCAACCCTTAGTGCCATCCGTCTGCCACAAGGACCAACCCTCAGTGCCATCAGTCTGCCACAAGGACCAACCCTCAGTGCCAGCAGTCTGCCACAATCTCCAGTGCCATCAGTCTGCAACAAGGACCAACCCTCAGTGTCATCAGTCTGCCACAAGGATCAACCTTCAGTGCCATCAGTCTGCCACAAGGACCAACCCTCAGTGCCATCAGTCTGCCACAAGGACCAACCCTCAGTGCCATCAGTCTGCCACAAGGACCAACCCTCAGTCCCATCAGTCTGCCACAAGGACCAACCCTCAGTGTCATCAGTCTGCCACAAGGCCCAACCCTCAGTGCCATCAGTCTGCCACAAGGACCAACCCTCAGCGCCATCAGTCTGCCACAAGGACCAACCCTCAGTGCCATCAGTCTGCCACAAGGACCAACCCTCAGTGCAATCAGTCTGCCACAAGGACCAACCCTCAGTGTCATCAGTCTGCCAAAAGGAAAAACCCTCAGTGCCATCAGTCTGCCACAAGGACCAACCCTCAGTGTCATCAGTCTGCCACAAGGGCGAACCCTCAGTGTCATCAGTCTGCCACAAGGACCAACCCTCAGTGCCATCAGTCTATCACAAGGACCAACCCTCAGTGTCATCAGTCTGCTACAAGGACCAACCCTCAGTGCCATCAGTCTGCCACAAGGACCAACTCTTAGTGCCATCAGTCTGCCACAAGGACCAACCCTCAGTGCCATCAGTCTGCCACAAGGACCAACCCTCAGTGTCATCAGTCTGCCACAAGGACCAACCCTCAGTGTCATCAGTCTGTCACAAGGACCAACCCTCAGTGCCATCAGTCTGCCACAAGGACCAACCCCCAGTGCCATCAGTCTGCCACATGGACCAACCCTCAGTGCCATCAGTCTGTCACAAGGACCAACCCTCAGTGTCATAAGTCTGCCACAAGGACCAACCCTCAGTGCCATCAGTCTGCCACAAGGACCTACCCTCAGTGTCATCAGTCTGCCACAAGGACCAACTCTCAGTGCCATCAGTCTGCCATACGGACCAACCCTCAGTGCCATCAGTCTGCCACAACCTTCACTGCCATCAGTCTGCCAAAACCTCCAGTGCCATTAGTCGGCCACAAGGACCAACCCTCAGTGCCATCAGTCTGCCACAACCTTCACTGCCATCAGTCTGCCAAAACCTCCAGTGCCATTAGCCGGCCACAAGGACCAACCCTCAGTGCCATCAGTCGGCCACAAGGACCAACCCTCAGTGTCAACTGTCTGTCACAAGGACCAACCCTCAGTGCCATCAGTCTGCCACAAGGACCAACCCTCAGTGCCATCAGTCTGCCACAAGGACCAACTCTCAGGACCATCAGTCTGCCAAAGGGGCCAACCCTCAGTGCCATCAGTCTACCACAAGGACCAACCCTCAGTGCCATCAGTCTGCCACAAGGACCAACCCTCAGTGCCATCAGTCTATCACAAGGACCAACCCTCAGTGTCATCGGTCTACCACAAGGACCAACCCTCAGTGTTAACTGTCTGCCACAAGGACCAACCATCAGTGTCATCAGTCTGCCACAAGGACCAACCCTCAGTGCCATTAGTCTGCCACAAGGACCAACCCTCAGTGTCATCAGTCTGCCACAAGGACCAACCCTTAGTGCCATCAGTCTGTCAAAAGGACCAACCCTCAGTGACATCAGTCTACCACAAGGACCAATCCTTAGTGCCATCAGTCTGCCACGAGGACCAACCCTCATGACCATCAGCCTGCCACAAGGACCAACCCTCAGTGCCATCAGTCTGCCACAAGGACCAACCCTCAGTGCCATCAGACTGCCACAAGGACCAACCCTCAGTGCCATCAGTCTGCCACAAGGACCAACCCTCAGTGCAATCAGTGTGCCACAAGGACCAACCCTCAGTGTCATCAGTCTGCCACAAGGCCCAACCCTCAGTGCCATCAGTCTGCCACAAGGACCAACCCTCAGCGCCATCAGTCTGCCACAAGGACCAACCCTCAGTGCCATCAGTCTGCCACAAGGACCAACCCTCAGTGCAATCAGTCTGCCACAAGGACCAACCCTCAGTGTCATCAGTCTGCCAAAAGGAAAAACCCTCAGTGCCATCAGTCTGCCACAAGGACCAACCCTCAGTGTCATCAGTCTGCCACAAGGGCGAACCCTCAGTGTCATCAGTCTGCCACAAGGACCAACCCTCAGTGCCATCAGTCTATCACAAGGACCAACCCTCAGTGTCATCAGTCTGCTACAAGGACCAACCCTCAGTGCCATCAGTCTGCCACAAGGACCAACCCTCAGTGCCATCAGTCTGCCACAAGGACCAACCCTCAGTTCCATCAGTCTGCCATAAGGACCAACCCTCAGTGTCATCAGTCTGCCAGAAGGACCAACCCTTAGTGCCATCCGTCTGCCACAAGGACCAACCCTCAGTGCCATCAGTCTGCCACAAGGACAAACCCTCAGTGCCATCAGTCTGCCACAACCTCCAGTGCCAGCAGTCTGCCACAATCTCCAGTGCCATCAGTCTGCAACAAGGACCAACCCTCAGTGTCATCAGTCTGCCACAAGGACCAACTCTCAGTGCAATCAGTCTGCCACAAGGACCAACCCTCAGTGTCATCAGTATGCCACAAGGACCAACCCCCAGCGCCATCAGTCTGCCACAAGGATCAACCTTCAGTGCCATCAGTCTGCCACAAGGACCAACCCTCAGTGCCATCAGTCTGCCACAAGGACCAACCCTCAGTGCCATCAGTCTGCCACAAGGACCAACCCTCAGTGCCATCAGTCTGCCACAAGGACCAACCCTCAGTGCCATCAGTCTGCCACAAGGACCAAGCTCCAGTGCCATCAGGCTGCCACTAGGACCAACCCTCAGTGCCATCAGTCTGCGACAAGGACCAACCCTCAGTGCCATCAGTCTGCCACAAGGCCCAACCCTCAGTGCCATCAGTCTGCGACAAGGACCAACTCTCAGTGACATCAGTCTGCCACAAGGACCAACCCTCAGTGCCATCAGTCTGCCACAAGGACCAACCCTCAGTGTCATCAGTCTGCCAGAAGGACCAACCCTTAGTGCCATCCGTCTGCCACAAGGACCAACCCTCAGTGCCATCAGTCTGCCACAAGGACCAACCCTCAGTGCCATCAGTCTGCAACAAGGACCAACCCTCAGTGTCATCAGTCTGCCACAAGGATCAACCTTCAGTGCCATCAGTCTGCCACAAGGACCAACCCTCAGTGCCATCAGTCTGCCACAAGGACCAACCCTCAGTGCCATCAGTCTGCCACAAGGACCAACCCTCAGTGCCATCAGTCTGCCACAAGGACCAACCCTCAGTGCCATCAGTCTGCCACAAGGACCAAACTCCAGTGCCATCAGGCTGCCACAAGGACCAACCCTCAGTGCCATCAGTCTGCGACAAGGACCAACCCTCAGTGCCATCAGTCTGCCACAAGGACCAACCCTCAGTGCCATCAGTCTACCACAAGGACCAACCCTCAGTGTCAACAGTCTGCCACAAGGACCAACCCTCAGTGCCATCAGTCTGCCACAAGGACCAACCCTCAGGACCATCAGTCTGCCAAAGGGGCCAACCCTCAGTGCCATCAGTCTATCACAAGAACCAACCCTCAGTGTCATCAGTCTACCACAAGGACCAACTCTCAGTGCCATCAGTCAGCCACAAGGACCAACCCTCAGTGCCATCAGTCTATCACAAGGACCAACCCTCAGTGTCATCGGTCTACCACAAGGACCAACCCTCAGTGTTAACTGTCTGCCACAAGGACCAACCATCAGTGTCATCAGTCTGCTACAAGGACCAACCCTCAGTGCCACTAGTCTGCCACAAGGACCAAACCTCAGTGTCATCAGTCTGCCACAAGGACCAACCCTTAGTGCCATCAGTCTGTCACACAAGGACCAACCTCAGTGACATCAGTCTACCACAAGGACCAATCCTTAGCGCCATCAGTCTGCCACAAGGACCAACCCTCAGTGCCATCAGTCTGCCACAAGGACCAACCCTCAGTGCCATCAGTCTGCCACAAGAACCAACCCTCAGTGCCATCAGTCTGCCACAAGGATCAACCCTCAGTGCCATCAGTCTATCACAAGGACCAACCCTCAGTGTCATCGGTCTACCACAAGGACCAACCCTCAGTGTTAACTGTCTGCCACAAGGACCAACCATCAGTGTCATCAGTCTGCTACAAGGACCAACCCTCAGTGCCATTAGTCTGCCTCAAGGACCAACCCTCAGTGTCATCAGTCTGCCACAAGGACCAACCCTTAGTGCCATCAGTCTGTCACAAGGACCAACCCTCAGTGACATCAGTCTACCACAAGGACCAATCCTTAGTGCCATCAGTCTGCCACAAGGACCAACCCTCAGTGCCATCAGTCTGCCACAAGGACCAACCCTCAGTGCCATCAGTCTGCCACAAGAACCAACCCTCAGTGCCATCAGTCTGCCACAAGGATCAACCCTCAGTGCCATCAGTCTGCCACAAGGACCAACCCTCAGTGCCATCAGTCTGCCACAAGAACCAACCCTCAGTGCCATCAGTCTGCCACAAGGACCAACCCTCAGTGCCATCAGTCTGCCACAAGGACCAACCCTTAGTGCCATCAGTCTACCACAAGGACCAACCTCAGTGTCATCAGTCTGCCACAAGGACCAACCCTCAGTGCCATCAGTCTGCCACATAGACCAGCACTAAGTGTCATCAGTCTGCCACAAGGACCAACCCTCAGTGCCATAAGTCTGCCACAAGGACCAACCCTCAGTGTCATCAGTCTGCCACAAGGACCAACCCTCAGTGCCATCAGTCTGCCACAAGGACCAACCCTCAGTGCCATCAGTCTGCCACAAGGACCAACCCTCAGTGCCATCAGTCTGCCACAAGGACCAACCCTCAGTGCAATCAGTGTGCCACAAGGACCAACCCTCAGTGTCATCAGTCTGCCACAAGGCCCAACCCTCAGTGCCATCAGTCTGCCACAAGGACCAACCCTCAGCGCCATCAGTTTGCCACAAGGACCAACCCTCAGTGCCATCAGTCTGCCGCAAGGACCAACCCTCAGTGCAATCAGTCTGCCACAAGGACCAACGCTCAGTGTCATCAGTCTGCCACAAGGACCAACCCTCAGTGTCATCAGTCTGCCACAAGGACCAACCCTCAGTGCCATCAGTCTGCCACAAGGACCAACCCTCAGTGTCATCAGTCTGCCACAAGGACCAACCCTCAGTGCCATCAGTCTATCACAAGGACCAACCCTCAGTGTCATCAGTCTGCCACAAGGACCAACCCTCAGTGCCATCAGTCTGCCACAAGGACCAACCCTCAGTGCCATCAGTCTGCCACAAGGACCAACCCTCAGTTCCATCAGTCTGCCACAAGGACCAACCCTCAGTGTCATCAGTCTGCCAGAAGGACCAACCCTTAGTGCCATCCGTCTGCCACAAGGACCAACCCTCAGTGCCATCAGTCTGCCACAAGGACCAACCCTCAGTGCCATCAGTCTGCCACAACCTCCAGTGCCATCAGTCTGCAACAAGGACCAACCCTCAGTGTCCTCAGTCTGCCACAAGGACCAGCTCTCAGTGCAATCAGTGTGCCGCAAGGACCAACCCTCAGTGCAATCAGTCTGCCACAAGGACCAACCCTCAGTGTCATCAGTCTGCCAAAAGGAAAAACCCTCAGTGCCATCAGCCTGCCACAAGGACCAACCCTCAGTGTCATCAGTCTGCCACAAGGATCAACCCTCGGTGCCATCAGTCTGCCACAAGGACCAACCCTCAGTGCAATCAGTGTGCCACAAGGACCAACCCTCAGTGTCATCAGTCTGCCACAAGGCCCAACCCTCAGTGCCATCAGTCTGCCACAAGGACCAACCCTCAGCGCCATCAGTTTGCCACAAGGACCAACCCTCAGTGCCATCAGTCTGCCGCAAGGACCAACCCTCAGTGCAATCAGTCTGCCACAAGGACCAACGCTCAGTGTCATCAGTCTGCCACAAGGACCAACCCTCAGTGCCATCAGTCTATCACAAGGACCAACCCTCAGTGTCATCAGTCTGCCACAAGGACCAACCCTCAGTGCCATCAGTCTGCCACAAGGACCAACCCTCAGTGCCATCAGTCTGCCACAAGGACCAACCCTCAGTTCCATCAGTCTGCCACAAGGACCAACCCTCAGTGTCATCAGTCTGCCAGAAGGACCAACCCTTAGTGCCATCCGTCTGCCACAAGGACCAACCCTCAGTGCCATCAGTCTGCCACAAGGACCAACCCTCAGTGCCATCAGTCTGCCACAACCTCCAGTGCCATCAGTCTGCAACAAGGACCAACCCTCAGTGTCCTCAGTCTGCCACAAGGACCAGCTCTCAGTGCAATCAGTGTGCCGCAAGGACCAACCCTCAGTGCAATCAGTCTGCCACAAGGACCAACCCTCAGTGTCATCAGTCTGCCAAAAGGAAAAACCCTCAGTGCCATCAGCCTGCCACAAGGACCAACCCTCAGTGTCATCAGTCTGCCACAAGGATCAACCCTCGGTGCCATCAGTCTGCCACAAGGACCAACCCTCAGTGTCATCAGTCTGCCACAAGGACCAACCCTCAGTGCCATCAGTCTATCACAAGGACCAACCCTCAGTGTCATCAGTCTGCCACAAGGACCAACCCTCAGTGCCATCAGTCTGCCACAAGGACCAACCCTCAGTGCCATCAGTCTGCCACAAGGACCAACCTTCAGTTCCATCAGTCTGCCACAAGGACCAACCCTCAGTGTCATCAGTCTGCCAGAAGGACCAACCCTTAGTGCCATCCGTCTGCCACAAGGACCAACCCTCAGTGCCATCAGTCTGCCACAAGGACCAACCCTCAGTGCCATCAGTCTGCCACAACCTCCAGTGCCATCAGTCTGCAACAAGGACCAACCCTCAGTGTCCTCAGTCTGCCACAAGGACAAACCCTCAGTGCCATCAGTCTGCCACAACCTCCAGTGCCAGCAGTCTGCCACAATCTCCAGTGCCATCAGTCTGCAACAAGGACCAACCCTCAGTGTCATCAGTCTGCCACAAGGACCAACTCTCAGGGCAATCAGTCTGCCACAAGGACCAACCCTCAGTGTCATCAGTATGCCACAAGGACCAACCCCCAGCGCCATCAGTCTGCCACAAGGATCAACCTTCAGTGCCATCAGTCTGCCACAAGGACCAACCCTCAGTGCCATCAGTCTGCCACAAGGACCAACCCACAGTGCCATCAGTCTGCCACAAGGACCAACCCTCAGTGCCATCAGTCTGCCACAAGGACCAACCCTCAGTGCCATCAGTCTGCCACAAGGACCAAGCTCCAGTGCCATCAGGCTGCCACTAGGACCAACCCTCAGTGCCATCAGTCTGCGACAAGGACCAACCCTCAGTGCCATCAGTCTGCCACAAGGCCCAACCCTCAGTGCCATCAGTCTGCGACAAGGACCAACTCTCAGTGACATCAGTCTGCCACAAGGACCAACCCTCAGTGCCATCAGTCTGCCACAAGGACCAACTCTCAGTGTCATCAGTCTGCCAGCAGGACCAACCCTTAGTGCCATCCGTCTGCCACAAGGACCAACCCTCAGTGCCATCAGTCTGCCACAAGGACCAACCCTCAGTGCCAGCAGTCTGCCACAATCTCCAGTGCCATCAGTCTGCAACAAGGACCAACCCTCAGTGTCATCAGTCTGCCACAAGGATCAACCTTCAGTGCCATCAGTCTGCCACAAGGACCAACCCTCAGTGCCATCAGTCTGCCACAAGGACCAACCCTCAGTGCCATCAGTCTGCCACAAGGACCAACCCTCAGTCCCATCAGTCTGCCACAAGGACCAACCCTCAGTGCCATCAGTCTGCCACAAGGACCAAACTCCAGTGCCATCAGGCTGCCACAAGGACCAACCCTCAGTGCCATCAGTCTGCGACAAGGACCAACCCTCAGTGCCATCAGTCTGCCACAAGGACCAACCCTCAGTGCCATCAGTCTACCACAAGGACCAACCCTCAGTGTCAACAGTCTGCCACAAGGACCAACCCTCAGTGCCATCAGTCTGCCACAAGGACCAACCCTCAGGACCATCAGTCTGCCAAAGGGGCCAACCCTCAGTGCCATCAGTCTATCACAAGAACCAACCCTCAGTGTCATCAGTCTACCACAAGGACCAACCCTCAGTGCCATCAGTCAGCCACAAGGACCAACCCTCAGTGCCATCAGTCTATCACAAGGACCAACCCTCAGTGTCATGGGTCTACCACAAGGACCAACCCTCAGTGTTAACTGTCTGCCACAAGGACCAACCATCAGTGTCATCAGTCTGCTACAAGGACCAACCCTCAGTGCCACTAGTCTGCCACAAGGACCAAACCTCAGTGTCATCAGTCTGCCACAAGGACCAACCCTTAGTGCCATCAGTCTGTCACACAAGGACCAACCCTCAGTGACATCAGTCTACCACAAGGACCAATCCTTAGCGCCATCAGTCTGCCACAAGGACCAACCCTCAGTGCCGTCAGTCTGCCACAAGGACCAACCCTCAGTGCCATCAGTCTGCCACAAGAACCAACCCTCAGTGCCATCAGTCTGCCACAAGGATCAACCCTCAGTGCCATCAGTCTATCACAAGGACCAACCCTCAGTGTCATCGGTCTACCACAAGGACCAACCCTCAGTGTTAACTGTTTGCCACAAGGACCAACCATCAGTGTCATCAGTCTGCTACAAGGACCAACCCTCAGTGCCATTAGTCTGCCTCAAGGACCAACCCTCAGTGTCATCAGTCTGCCACAAGGACCAACCCTTAGTGCCATCAGTCTGTCACAAGGACCAACCCTCATTGACATCAGTCTACCACAAGGACCAATCCTTAGTGCCATCAGTCTGCCACAAGGACCAACCCTCAGTGCCATCAGTCTGCCACAAGGACCAACCCTCAGTGCCATCAGTCTGCCACAAGAACCAACCCTCAGTGCCATCAGTCTGCCACAAGGATCAACCCTCAGTGCCATCAGTCTGCCACAAGGACCAACCCTCAGTGCCATCAGTCTGCCACAAGAACCAACCCTCAGTGCCATCAGTCTGCCACAAGGACCAACCCTCAGTGCCATCAGTCTGCCACAAGGACCAACCCTTAGTGCCATCAGTCTATCACAAGGACCAACCTCAGTGTCATCAGTCTGCCACAAGGACCAACCCTCAGTGCCATCAGTCTGCCACAAGGACCAGCACTAAGTGTCATCAGTCTGCCACAAGGACCAACCCTCAGTGCCATAAGTCTGCCACAAGGACCAACCCTCAGTGTCATCAGTCTGCCACAAGGACCAACCCTCAGTGCCATCAGTCTGCCACAAGGACCAACCCTCAGTGCCATCAGTCTGCCACAAGGACCAACCCTCAGTGCCATCAGTCTGCCACAAGGACCAACCCTCAGTGCAATCAGTGTGCCACAAGGACCAACCCTCAGTGTCATCAGTCTGCCACAAGGCCCAACCCTCAGTGCCATCAGTCTGCCACAAGGACCAACCCTCAGCGCCATCAGTTTGCCACAAGGACCAACCCTCAGTGCCATCAGTCTGCCGCAAGGACCAACCCTCAGTGCAATCAGTCTGCCACAAGGACCAACCCTCAGTGTCATCAGTCTGCCACAAGGACCAACCCTCAGTGTCATCAGTCTGCCACAAGGACCAACCCTCAGTGCCATCAGTCTGCCACAAGGACCAACCCTCAGTGTCATCAGTCTGCCACAAGGACCAACCCTCAGTGCCATCAGTCTATCACAAGGACCAACCCTCAGTGTCATCAGTCTGCCACAAGGACCAACCCTCAGTGCCATCAGTCTGCCACAAGGACCAACCCTCAGTGCCATCAGTCTGCCACAAGAACCAACCCTCAGTTCCATCAGTCTGCCACAAGGACCAACCCTCAGTGTCATCAGTCTGCCAGAAGGACCAACCCTTAGTGCCATCCGTCTGCCACAAGGACCAACCCTCAGTGCCATCAGTCTTCCACAAGGACCAACCCTCAGTGCCATCATTCTGCCACAACCTCCAGTGCCATCAGTCTGCAACAAGGACCAACCCCCAGTGTCCTCAGTCTGCCACAAGGACCAGCTCTCAGTGCAATCAGTGTGCCACAAGGACCAACCCTCAGTGTCATCAGTCTGCCGCAAGGACCAACCCTCAGTGCAATCAGTCTGCCACAAGGACCAACCCTCAGTGTCATCAGTCTGCCAAAAGGAAAAACCCTCAGTGCCATCAGTCTGCCACAAGGACCAACCCTCAGTGTCATCAGTCTGCCACAAGGACCAACCCTCGGTGCCATCAGTCTGCCACAAGGACCAACCCTCAGTGTCATCAGTCTGCCACAAGGACCAACCCTCAGTGCCATCAGTCTATCACAAGGACCAACCCTCAGTGTCATCAGTCTGCCACAAGGACCAACCCTCAGTGCCATCAGTCTGCCACAAGGACCAACCCTCAGTGCCATCAGTCTGCCACAAGGACCAACCTTCAGTTCCATCAGTCTGCCACAAGGACCAACCCTCAGTGTCATCAGTCTGCCAGAAGGACCAACCCTTAGTGCCATCCGTCTGCCACAAGGACCAACCCTCAGTGCCATCAGTCTGCCACAAGGACCAACCCTCAGTGCCATCAGTCTGCCACAACCTCCAGTGCCATCAGTCTGCAACAAGGACCAACCCTCAGTGTCCTCAGTCTGCCACAAGGACCAGCTCTCAGTGCAATCAGTGTGCCACAAGGACCAACCCTCAGTGTCATCAGTATGCCACAAGGACCAACCCCCAGCGCCATCAGTCTGCCACAAGGATCAACCTTCAGTGCCATCAGTCTGCCACAAGGACCAACCCTCAGTGCCATCAGTCTGCCACAAGGACCAACCCTCAGTGCCATCAGTCTGCCACAAGGACCAACCCTCAGTGCCATCAGTCTGCCACAAGGACCAACCCTCAGTGCCATCAGTCTGCGACGAGGACCAACCCTCAGTGCCATCAGTCTGCCACAAGGACCAACCCTCAGTGCCATCAGTCTACCACAAGGACCAACCCTCAGTGCCATCAGTCTGCCACAAGGACCAACCCTCAGTGCCATTAGTCTGCCACAAGGACCAACCCTCAGTGCCATCAGTCTGCCACAAGGACCAAGCCTCAGTGCCATCAGTCTGCCACGAGGACCAACCCTCAGTGCCATCAGTCTGCCACAAGGACCAACCCTCAGTGCCATCAGTCTGCCACAAGGACCAGCACTAAGTGTCATCAGTCTGCCACAAGGATCAACCTTCAGTGCCATCAGTCTGCCACAAGGACCAACCCTCAGTGCCATCAGTCTGCCACAAGGACCAACCCTCAGTGCCATCAGTCTGCCACAAGGACCAACCCTCAGTGCCATCAGTCTGCCACAAGGACCAACCCTCAGTGCCATCAGTCTGCCACAAGGACCAACCCTCAGTGCCATCAGGCTGCCACAAGGACCAACCCTCAGTGCCATCAGTCTGCCACAAGGACCAATCCTCAGTGCCATCAGTCTGCGACAAGGACCAACCCTCAGTGCCATCAGTCTGCCACAAGGACCAACCCTCAGTGCCATCAGTCTACCACAAGGACCAACCCTCAGTGCCATCAGTCTGCCACAAGGACCAACCCTCAGTGCCATTAGTCTGCCACAAGGACCAACCCTCAGTGCCATCAGTCTGCCACAAGGACCAACCCTCAGTGCCATCAGTCTGCCACGAGGACCAATCCTCAGTGCCATCAGTCTGCGACAAGGACCAACCCTCAGTGCCATCAGTCTGCCACAAGGACCAACCCTCAGTGCCATCAGTCTACCACAAGGACCAACCCTCAGTGCCATCAGTCTGCCACAAGGACCAACCCTCAGTGCCATTAGTCTGCCACAAGGACCAACCCTCAGTGCCATCAGTCTGCCACAAGGACCAACCCTCAGTGCCATCAGTCTGCCACGAGGACCAACCCTCAGTGCCATCAGTCTGCCACAAGGACCAACCCTCAGTGCCATCAGTCTGCTACAAGGACCAACCCTCAGTGCCATCAGTCTGCCGCAAGGACCAACCCTCAGTGCCATCAGTCTGCCACAAGGACCAACCCTCAGTGTCATCAGTCTGCCACAAGGACCAACCCTCAGGGCCATCAGTCTGCCACAAGGACCAACCCTCAGTGCCATCAGTCTGCCACAAAGACCAACCCTCAGTGCCATCAGTCTGCCACAAGGACCAACCCTCAGTGCCATCAGTCTGCCACAAGGACCAACCTTCAGCGCCATCAGTCTGCCACAACCTTCACTGCCATTAGTCTGCCACAACCTCCAGTGCCATCAGTTTGCAACAAGGACCAACCCTCAGTGCCATCAGTCTGCCACAAGGACCAACCCTCAGTGCCATCAGTCCGCCACGAGGACCAACCCTCATGACCATCAGCCTGCCACAAGGACCAACCCTCAGTGCCATCAGTCTACCACAAGGACCAACCCTCAGTGCCATCAGTCTACCACAAGGACCAACCCTCAGTGCCATCAGTCTATCACAAGGACCAACCCTCAGTGTCATCAGTCTACCACCAGGACCAACCCTCAGTGTCATCAGTCTGCCACAAGGACCAACTCTCAGTGCCATTAGTCTGCCACAAGGACCAACCCCCAGTGTCATCAGTCTGCCACAAGAACCAACCCTTAGTCCCATCAGTCTGCCACAAGGACCAACCCTCAGTGCCATCAGTCTGTCACAAGGACCAACTCTCAGTGGCATCAGTCTGCCACAAGGACCAACCCTCAGTTCCATCAGTCTGCCACAAGGACCAACCCTCAGTGTCATCAGTCTGCCAGAAGGACCAACCCTTAGTGCCATCCGTCTGCCACAAGGACCAACCCTCAGTGCCATCAGTCTGCCACAAGGACCAACCCTCAGTGCCATCAGTCTGCCACAACCTCCAGTGCCAGCAGTCTGCCACAATCTCCAGTGCCATCAGTCTGCAACAAGGACCAACCCTCAGTGTCATCAGTCTGCCACAAGGACCAACTCTCAGTGCAATCAGTCTGCCACAAGGACCAACCCTCAGTGTCATCAGTATGCCACAAGGACCAACCCCCAGCGCCATCAGTCTGCCAGAAGGATCAACCTTCAGTGCCATCAGTCTGCCACAAGGACCAACCCTCAGTGCCATCAGTCTGCCACAAGGACCAACCCTCAGTGCCATCAGTCTGCCACAAGGACCAACCCTCAGTGCCATCAGTCTGCCACAAGGACCAACCCTCAGTGCCATCAGTCTGCCACAAGGACCAACCCTCAGTGCCATCAGGCTGCCACAAGGACTAACCCTCAGTGCCATCAGCCTGCGACAAGGACCAACCCTCAGTGCCATCAGTCTGCCACAAGGATCAACCCTCAGTGCCATCAGTCTACCACAAGGACAAACCCTCAGTGTCAACAGTCTGCCACAAGGACCAACCCTCAGTGCCATCAGTCTGCCACAAGGACCAACCCTCAGTGCCATCAGTCTGCCACAAGGAACAACCCTCAGTGCCATCAGTCTACCACAAGGACCAACCCTCAGTGTCAACAGTCTGCCACAAGGACCAACATTCAGTGCCATTTGTCTGCCACAAGGACCAACACTCAGTGCCATCAGTCTGCCACAAGGACCAACCCTCAGTGCCATCAGTCTGCCACGAGGACCAACCCTCAGTGCCATCAGTCTGCCACAAGGACCAACCCTCAGTGCCATCAGTCTGCTACAAGGACCAACCCTCAGTGCCATCAGTCTGCCGCAAGGACCAACCCTCAGTGCCATCAGTCTGCCACAAGGACCAACCCTCAGTGTCATCAGTCTGCCACAAGGACCAACCCTCAGGGCCATCAGTCTGCCACAAGGACCAACCCTCAGTGCCATCAGTCTGCCACAAAGACCAACCCTCAGTGCCATCAGTCTGCCACAAGGACCAACCCTCAGTGCCATCAGTCTGCCACAAGGACCAACCCTCAGCGCCATCAGTCTGCCACAACCTTCACTGCCATTAGTCTGCCACAACCTCCAGTGCCATCAGTTTGCAACAAGGACCAACCCTCAGTGCCATCAGTCTGCCACAAGGACCAACCCTCAGTGCCATCAGTCTGCCACAAGGACCAACCCTCAGTGTCATCAGTCTGCCACAAGGACCCACTCTCAGTGCCATCAGTCTGCCATAAGGACCGACCCTCAGTGCCATCAGTCTGCCACAACCTTCACTGCCATCAGTCTGCCAAAACCTCCAGTGCCATTAGTCGGCCACAAGGACCAACCCTCAGTGCCATCAGTCTGCCACAACCTTCACTGCCATCAGTCTGCCAAAACCTCCAGTGCCATTAGTCGGCCACAAGGACCAACCCTCAGTGCCATCAGTCGGCCACAAGGACCAACGCTCAGTGCCATCAGTCTGCCACAACCTCCAGTGCCATCAGTCTGCCAAAACCTCCAGTGCCATTAGTCGGCCACAAGGACCAACCCTCAGTGCCATCAGTCTGCCACAAGGACCAACCCTCAGTGCCATCAGTCTGCCACAAGGACCAACCCTCAGGACCATCAGTCTGCCAAAGGGACCAACCCTCAGTGCCATCAGTCTATCACAAGGACCAACCCTCAGTGTCATCAGTCTACCAAAAGGACCAACCCTCAGTGCCATCAGTCTGCCACAAGGACCAACCCTCAGTGCCATCAGTCTATCACAAGGACCAACCCTCAGTGTCATCGGTCTACCACAAGGACCAACCCTCAGTGTTAACTGTCTGCCACAAGGACCAACCATCAGTGTCATCAGTCTGCCACAAGGACCAACCCTCAGTGCCATTAGTCTGCGACAAGGACCAACCTCAGTGCCATTAGTCTGCCACAAGGACCAACCCTCAGTGTCATCAGTCTGCCACAAGGACCAACCCTTAGTGCCATCAGTCTGTCACAAGGACCAACCCTCAGTGACATCAGTCTACCACAAGGACCGATCCTTAGTGCCATCAGTCTGCCACAAGGACCAACCCTCAGTGCCATCAGTCTGCCACAAGGACCAACCCTCAGTGCCATCAGTCTGCCACAAGAACCAACCCTCAGTGCCATCAGTCTGCCACAAGGATCAACCCTCAGTGCCATCAGTCTGCCACAAGGACCAACCCTCAGTGCCATCAGTCTGCCACAAGAACCAACCCTCAGTGCCATCAGTCTGCCACAAGGACCAACCCTCAGTGCCATCAGTCTGCCACAAGGACCAACCCTTAGTGCCATCAGTCTATCACAAGGACCAACCTCAGTGTCATCAGTCTGCCACAAGAAGACCAACCCTCAGTGCCATCAGTCTGCCACAAGGACCAGCCCTAAGTGTCATCAGTCTGCCACAAGGACCAACCCTCAGTGCCTGAAGTCTGCCACAAGGACAAACCCTCAGTGTCATCAGTCTGCCACAAGGACCAACCCTCAGTGCCATCAGTCTGCCACAAGGACCAACCCTCAGTGCCATCAGTCTGCCACAAGGACCAACCCTCAGTGCCATCAGTCTGCCACAAGGACCAACCCTCAGTGCAATCAGTGTGCCACAAGGACCAACCCTCAGTGTCATCAGTCTGCCACAAGGCCCAACCCTCAGTGCCATCAGTCTGCCACAAGGACCAACCCTCAGCGCCATCAGTCTGCCACAAGGACCAACCCTCAGTGCCATCAGTCTGCCACAAGGAACAACCCTCAGTGTCATCAGTCTGCCAAGAGGAAAAACCCTCAGTGCCATCAGTCTGCCACAAGGACCAACCCTCAGTGTCATCAGTCTGCCACAAGGACCAACCCTCAGTGCCATCACTCTGCCACAAGGACCAACCCTCAGTGTCATCAGTCTGCCACAAGGACCAACCCTCAGTGCCATCAGTCTATCACAAGGACCAACCCTCAGTGTCATCAGTCTGCCACAAGGACCAACCCTCAGTGCCATCAGTCTGCCAAAAGGACCAACCCTCAGTGCCATCAGTCTGCCACAAGGACCAACCCTCAGTTCCATCAGTCTGCCACAAGGACCAACCCTCAGTGTCATCAGTCTGCCAGAAGGTCCAACCCTTAGTGCCATCCGTCTGCCACAAGGACCAACCCTCAGTGCCATCAGTCTGCCACAAGGACCAACCCTCAGTGCCATCAGTCTGCCACAAGGACCAACCCTCAGTACCATCAGTCTGCCACAAGGACCAACCCTCAGTGCCATCAGTCTGCCACAAGGACCAACCTCCAGTGCCAGCAGTCTGCCACAATCTCCAGTGCCATCAGTCTGCAACAAGGACCAACCCTCAGTGTCATCAGTCTGCCACGAGGACCAACTCTCAGTGCAATCAGTCTGCCACAAGGACCAACCCTCAGTGTCATCAGTATGCCACAAGGACCAACCCCCAGCGCCATCAGTCTGCCACAAGGATCAACCTTCAGTGCCATCAGTCTGCCACAAGGACCAACCCTCAGTGCCATCAGTCTGCCACAAGGACCAACCCTCAGTGCCATCAGTCTGCCACAAGGACCAACCCTCAGTGCCATCAGTCTGCCACAAGGACCAACCATCAGTGCCATCAGTCTGCCACAAGGACCAACCCTCAGTGCCATCAGTCTGCCACAAGGACCAACCTCCAGTGCCATCAGGCTGCCACAAGGACCAACCCTCAGTGCCATCAGTCTGCGACAAGGACCAACCCTCAGTGCCATCAGTCTGCCACAAGGACCAACCCTCAGTGCCATCAGTCTACCACAAGGACCAACCCTCAGTGTCAACAGTCTGCCACAAGGACCAAGCCTCAGTGCCATCAGTCTGCCACAAGGACCAACCCTCAGGACCATCAGTCTGCCAAAGGGGCCAACCCTCAGTGCCATCAGTCTATCACAAGGACCAACCCTCAGTGTCATCAGTCTACCACAAGGACCAACCCTCAGTGCCATCAGTCTGCCACAAGGACCAACCCTCAGTGCCATCAGTCTATCACAAGGACCAACCCTCAGTGTCATCGGTCTACCACAAGGACCAACCCTCAGTGTTAACTGTCTGCCACAAGGACCAACCATCAGTGTCATCAGTCTGCCACAAGGACCAACCCTCAGTGCCATTAGTCTGCCACAAGGACCAACCCTCAGTGTCATCAGTCTGCCACAAGGACCAACCCTCAGTGACATCAGTCTACCACAAGGACCAATCCTTAGTGCCATCAGTCTGCCACAAGGACCAACCCTCAGTGCCATCAGTCTGCCACAAGGACCAACCCTCAGTGCCATCAGTCTGCCACAAGAACCAACCCTCAGTGCCATCAGTCTGCCACAAGGACCAACCCGCAGTGCAATCAGTCTGCCACAAGGACCAACCCTCAGTGTCATCAGTCTGCCAAAAGGAAAAACCCTCAGTGCCATCAGTCTGCCACAAGGACCAACCCTCAGTGCCATCAGTCTGCCACAAGGACCAACCCTCAGTGCCATCAGTCTGCCACAAGGACCAACCCTCAGTGTCATCAGTCTGCCACAAGGACCAACCCTCAGTGCCATCAGTCTATCACAAGGACCAACCCTCAGTGTCAACTGTCTGCCACAAGGACCAACCCTCAGTGCCATCAGTCTGCCACAAGGACCAACCCTCAGTGCCATCAGTCTGCCACAAGGACCAACCCTCAGTTCCATCAGTCTGCCACAAGGACCAACCCTCAGTGTCATCAGTCTGCCAGAAGGACCAACCCTTAGTGCCATCCGTCTGCCACAAGGACCAACCCTCAGTGCCATCAGTCTGCCACAAGGACCAACCCTCAGTGCCATCAGTCTGCCACAACCTCCAGTGCCAGCAGTCTGCAACAAGGACCAACCCTCAGTGTCATCAGTCTGCCACAAGGACCAACTCTCAGTGCAATCAGTCTGCCACAAGGACCAACCCTCAGTGCCATCAGTCTACCACAAGGACCAACCCTCAGTGTCAACAGTCTGTCACAAGGACCAACCCTCAGTGCCATTAGTCTGCCACAAGGACCAACCCTCAGTGCCATCAGTCTGCCACAAGGACCAACCCTTAGTGCCATCAGTCTGCCACAAGGACCAACCCTCAGTGCCATCAGTCTGCTACAAGGACCAACCCTCAGTGCCATCAGTCTGCCACATGGACCAACCCTCAGTGCCATCAGTCTGCCACAAGGACCAACCCTCAGTGCCATCAGTCTACCACAAGGACCAACCCTCAGTGTCAACAGTCTGCCACAAGGACCAACCCTCAGTGCCATCAGTTTGCCACAAGGACCAACCCTCAGTGCCATCAGTCTGCCACAAGGACCAACCCTCAGTGCCATCAGTCTGCCACAAGGACCAACCCTCAGTGCCATCAGTCTGCTACAAGGACCAACCCTCAGTGCCATCAGTCTGCCACAAGGACCAACCCTCGGTGCCTTCAGTCTGCCACAAGGACCAACCCTCAGTGTCATCAGTCTGCCACAAGGACCAACCCTCAGGGCCATCAGTCTGCCACAAGGACCAACCCTCAGTGCCATCAGTCTGCCACAAAGACCAACCCTCAGTGCCATCAGTCTGCCACAAGGACCAACCCTCAGTGCCATCAGTCTGCCACAAGGACCAACCCTCAGCGCCATCAGCCTGCCACAACCTTCACTGCCATTAGTCTGCCACAACCTCCAGTGCCATCAGTTTGCAACAAGGACCAACCGTCAGTGCCATCAGTCTACCACAAGGACCAACCCTCAGTGCCATCAGTCTATCACAAGGACCAACCCTCAGTGTCATCAGTCTACCACCAGGATCAACCCTCAGTGTCATCAGTCTGCCACAAGGACCAACCCTCAGTGCCATTAGTCTGCCACAAGGACCAACCCCCAGTGTCAGTCTGCCACAAGAACCAACCCTTAGTGCCATCAGTCTACCACAAGGACCAACCCTCAGTGCCATCAGTCTATCACAAGGACCAACCCCCAGTGTCATCAGTCTGCCACAAGAACCAACCCTTAGTGCCATCAGTCTGCCACAAGGATCAACCCTCAGTGCCATCAGTCTATCACAAGGACCAACCCTCAGTGTCATCAATCTACCACCAGGATCAACCCTCAGTGCCATCAGTCTGCCACAAGGACCAACCCTCAGTGCCATCAGTCTGTCACAAGGACCAACCCTCAGTGTCATCAGTCTACCACAAGGACTAACACTTAGTGCCATCAGTCTACCACAAGGACCAATCCTCAGTGCCATCAGTCTGCCACAAGGACCACCCCTCAGTGCCATCTGTCTGCCACAAGGACCAACCCTCAGTGTCATCAGTCTGCCACAAGAACCAACCCTCAGTGCCATCAGTCTGCCACAAGGACCAACCCTTAGTGCCATCAGTCTATCACAAGAATCAACCCTCAGTGTCATCAGTCTACCACAACGACCAACCCTCAGTGTCAACTGTCTGCCACAAGGACCAACCCTCAGTGCCATCAGTCTGCCAAAAGGACCAACCCTCGGTGCCATTAGTCTGCCACAAGGACCAACCCTCAGTGTCATCAGTCTGCCACAAGGACCAACCCTCAGTGTCATCAGTTTGCCCCAAGGACCAACCCTCAGTGCCATCAGTCTGCCACAAACCTCAGTGGCATCAGTCTGCCACAACCCTCAGTGCCATCAACCTGCCACAACCCTCAGTGCCATCAGTCTGCCACAACCCTCAGTGTCATCAGTTTGCTACAACCCTCAGTGCCATCAGTCTGCCACAACCCTCAGTGCCATCAGTCTGCCAAAACCATGTGTGTCATCAGTCTGCCACAACCCTCAGTGCCATCAGCCTGCCACAACCCTCAGTGCCATCAGCCTGCCACAACCCTCAGTGCTATCAGTCTGCCACAACAAATAGTGCCATCAGTCTGTCACAACCATCAGTGCCATCAGTCTGCCACAACCCTCAGTGTTATCAGTCTGCCACAACAAATAGTGCCATCAGTCTGTCACAACCACCAGTGTCATCAGTCTGCCACAACCCTCAGTGCCATCAGTCTGCCACAACAATCAGTGCCATCAGCCTGTCACAACAACCAGTGCCATCAGTCTGCCACAACCCTCAGTGCTATCAATCTGCCACAACCCTCAGTGCCATCAGTCTGCCACAACAATCAGTGCCATCAGTCTGCCACAACCCTCAGTGCTATCAGTCTGCCACAACCATCAGTGCCATCAGTCTGCCACAACCATCAGTGCCATCAGTCGGCCACAACCACCAGTGCCATCAGTCTGCCACAACCCTCAGTGCTATCAATCTGCCACAAACCTCAGTGCCATCAGTCTGCCACAACAATCAGTGCCATCAGTCTGCCACAACCCTCAGTGCTATCAGTCTGCCACAACCATCAGTGCCATCAGTCTGCCACAACCACCAGTGCTATCAGTCTGCCACAACCCTCAGTGCTATCAGTCTGCCACAACCATCAGTGCCATCAGCCTGCCACAACCACCAGTGCCATCAGTCTGCCACAACCACCAGTGCCATCAGTGTGCCACAACCATCAGTGCCATCAGTCTGCCACAACCACCAGTGCCATCAGTGTGCCACAACCATCAGTGCCATCAGTCTGCCACAACCCTCAGTGCCATCAGTCTGCCACAACCACCAGTGCCATCAGTGTGCCACAACCCTCAGTGCCATCAGTCTGCCACAACCACCAGTGTCATCAGTCTGCCACAACCCTCAGTGCCATCAATCTGCCACAACAATCAGTGCCATCAGTCTGTCACAACAACCAGTGCCATCAGTCTGCCACAACCCTCAGTGCTATCAATCTGCCACAACCCTCAGTGCCATCAGTCTGCCACAACAATCAGTGCCATCAGTCTGCCACAACCCTCAGTGCTATCAGTCTGCCACAACCATCCGTGCCATCAGTCTGCCACAACCATCAGTGCCATCAGTCGGCCACAACCACCAGTGCCATCAGTCTGCCACAACCCTCAGTGCTATCAATCTGCCACGAACCTCAGTGCCATCAGTCTGCCACAACAATCAGTGCCATCAGTCTGCCACAACCCTCAGTGCTATCAGTCTGCCACAACCATCAGTGCCATCAGTCTGCCACAACCATCAGTGCTATCAGTCTGCCACAACCCTCAGTGCTATCAATCTGCCACAACCATCAGTGCCATCAGCCTGCCACAACCACCAGTGCCATCAGTCTGCCACAACCACCAGTGCCATCAGTCTGCCACAACCACCAGTGCCATCAGTCTGCCACAATCATCAGTGCCATCAGTCTGCCACAACCATCAGTGCCATCAGTCTGCCACAACCATCAGTGCCATCAGACTGCCACAACCCTCAGTGCCATCAGTCTGCCACAACCACCAGTGCCATCAGTGTGCCACAACCATCAGTGCCATCAGTCTGCCACAACCACCAGTGCCATCAGTGTGCCACAACCATCGGTGCCATCAGTCTGCCACAACCCTCAGTGCCATCAGTCTGCCACAACCACCAGTGCCATCAGTGTGCCACAACCCTCAGTGCCATCAGTCTGCCACAACCACCAGTGCCATCAGTGTGCCACAACCATCAGTGCCATCAGTCTGCCACAACCACCAGTGCTATCAGTCTGCCACAACCACCAGTGCCATCAGTCTGCCACAACCACCAGTGCCATCAGTGTGCCACAACCACCAGTGCCATCAGTCTGCCACAACCACCAGTGCCATCAGTGTGCCACAACCACCAGTGCCATCAGTCTGCCACAACCACTAGTGCCATCAATCTGCCACAACCACCAGTGCCATCAGTCTGCCACAACCACCAGTGCCATCAGTCTGCCACAACCACCAGTGCCATCAGTCTGCCACAACCACCAGTGCCATCAGTCTGCCACAACCATCAGTGCCATCAGTCTGCCACAACCACCAGTGCCATCAGTCTGCCACAACCACTAGTGCCATCAGTCTGCCACAACCATGAGTACCATCAGTCTGCCACAACCATCAGTGCCATCAGTCTGCCACAACCATCAGTGCCATCAGTCTGCCACAACAATCAGTGCCATCAGTCTGCCACAACCATCAGTGTCATCAGTCTGCCACAACCATCAGTGCCAGCATAGCTTGTCGCATTAGACCAAAGAGCAAGATCAGAATGTTTGTCACATAAGCTCTGGCACAGCTTGGACTGCCAATGGAGGGACTGAATGCGATTGGAGCCGACGCTTCCGTGCCTAAGTGGATTGGCTTGTCGTGTGATAAATGATGGCTGAACGTGTGGTCTGGTCTGCTTGTTCTCGCTAATCAGTTAGTGGACATGGCGGCCGACAGGGGGGGCGTCTGTTTACAAATGACCGCTGGTGGATGGACTTCCTGGCTTTGGCTTCCCCCTGTCATCACCTGTTGCCTGGTCATCACTTTGCCACAAGTGTAACTTGCTCAACGATGCGGGATCCAACCAATGAAATAGATATTAGCATTGCTCAGGTGTACAATCAAACACTGGTCCTTAGTAGGGGGAAGCTCAGTACAGATCGATATTATAACCGGCCGCATTCTTAACAGTTACATCACCTGTTGCCTGGTCATCACTTTGCCACAAATGTAACTTGCTCAATGATGCAGGATCCAACCACTGGCATAGATATTAGCATTGCTCAGGTGTACAATCAAACCCTGGAACTTAGTGGGCAGAAGTTCAGCAGACATCGATATTATAGCCGACCGCTTTCTGAACGGTTACATCTCTATGAGGCCCACAGCGCGCACGGCGGTCCCCTATCATATTATAGGAATACCTCGATGTATGAAGCGCCCCCTTACGGGGGGCCACCTGCGATGGCCACCTGTAGATCAATCTTCAGTATTTTTCCCTGGGGGCCGCGGTGGCGCTGTAAATAAGCTGCGGCTGTAGACTTTGTGAGTGCTAGACCCCAGTGAGGCCGGGATCGGGTTGCAGCAGGGAGTTTGTTGATGAGCACGGCCGGCCCAGACTTCAAAGGACCGCGTCAGGTAGGGCAAGGCGGGCCCAGGGCGGCCTTCCCGTCAGCGCACCCGCAACTTGACGAGGTCGCCGGGCGGCCGCCGGGCGGTCGGGGCGCCCTCTAGCGCCACAAAGGCCAGGGGAGGATGCAGACGACCTCTAGGCAAACATGGCGTCAGAAGAAGTTTCCCTATTATCGACCATATCCCGCAATTCAACCCTCGCCACGCTAGCCCCCACCCCCTCACCCCTCAGCCGACCGCACGCCAGCCAACCCGCCCAGGCGGTGGGCGGGGTCGTCCAGTAGCCTTCTCGGACAGAGGATCAAAGGATTTCTCGGGGTCCGTAAGTCGGCTTACGCCCCCCCCCCCCTCACATAAAGCCCTCACCCCTACCCTTCCCGTCATGACAAAGGGGGTACACACAATCACATACAGGAAGACCCTCTGACAGGGTAAACAGCTGAGCTTTTGTTGTAGGGTAAAGTAAATGATTTTTACCCTTGGCCAGAACCTCCCTGCCACCAACCTTTTTTTTTATTAGCACCACACTCCACCCCCCTCCCCAGCAAAGTCAGTCATCATTTCGACCGGAGTGTGGGTGGTTTGCTCGGGTGGTCGGTCACCACACGACGTCGGCGACCTTGCCCTTGACGACACATGTCGTCCTATGGCCATCAGGTATCAACATTCATTGTCATATGGCTTCAGCGTCAGGACTGCTTAGAATACCTTCCCTCTGTCTCCAGTGCCCATCGGGATTCATTATAATCTTTGTCCTTTGCCGGGAGTGTCAAACCGTGTCTAATGTGCCGTTTGATGTGTCCACTGTTCAGAATCCTTGCATTCCCTCTCCAGTGTCAGGACGCTTTTGTTATCTCGTGTCTGTTTCCTACCCATGAAGAATCTTTGTCGTCTGGCTCCCGCTAGACAGAACAATGATAGTCCTATATTTCGATAGTATTATATCATGGTTATTAAAAAATAATGGTCTGATGTCTCTAGTGTCCAACGGTTGAGAATCGTTTTAATCTGCCGCCCCCAGTGACAGATTCGTCCTTTTTTTTAAAATCTCGATTGTATATCAGGAAGTGTAAAAACAAAAGAGGTATTCCGCATTGTTATTATCGCTTGGGTTGTATGTCAGCATCTGTCAGCGAAGGCCAAACATAGTTTATGTATATCGTTGATCTGTTCTACTGGTGTCTCAGTGGAATGGTGCTCCCGCACATTTGACGCATGCATGAGCTGGTTCCGCTTTCGTGTGATCTAGTCGCCCAGGTGTATCATGCTCGTCTCAGGTGTATCAGCAATAATCCATACCCACTCCAGCACATTTCAGCTTGTTGGTTCTTTATTCTTTTATTAAAGCGAGATATTATGTTTTTTTTGTATCTTTGGTCTATAAACTTGATTATTAAGTCACGAATCTTCTCCATCAGATTTTTTTTGCTTACTTGTGTGGTTTTGTATCATTTTGCAAATTATTAAGAATAGGCCCTACGCCACGACCATGGGCCAAGACTGTTATAAAGTATTTCAGTATGTATTGATTATTGAAACGGTAAAGAGTATAACAGGATGCCTTTATTATATTTTACGAAGCTATTATTAACATGTTTTATTATATTCTACGAAACTATTATGAACAGATTTTATTATATTTTACGAAGCTATTATTAACATGTTTTATTATATTTTACGAAGCTATTGTTACCATATTTTATCTTATTTTATGAATGTGAACTACATCCATGGATTAGGCGGTCTACCGGGAGACAAGGTAGTAGAAAATTCCTGTCAAGCCATGGGCTCAGCAGCCTATCCCGGGACAGAGTACTTGAAGACACATTCCTTGCCATGGGGTAAGCAATATACGCAGAGACAGGATCAGATGGCGTCCTTGGCATGGAGCAGGCGGTATACCATGAGACAGGGTAATTAAAGATGGCGTCCTTGCATTGAAGCAAGCGGTATACCATGAGACAGGGTAATTAAAGATGGCGACATTACGATGGGGTATGTGGTATACCATGAGATATGGCAATTATAGATGGCGTCCTTGCATTGGAGCAAGCGGTATACCATGAGACAGGGTAATTAAAGATGGCGACATTACGATGGGGTATGTGGTATACCATGAGATATGGCAATTAAAGATGGCGTCCTTGGCATGGAGCAGGCGGTATACCATGAGACAGGGTAATTAAAGATGGCGTCCTTGCATTGAAGCAAGCGGTATACCATGAGACAGGGTAATTAAAGATGGCGTCCTTGCATTGAAGCAAGCGGTATACCATGAGACAGGGTAATTAAAGATGGCGTCCTTGCATTGAAGCAAGCGGTATACCATGAGACAGGGTAATTAAAGATGGCGTCATTACGATGGGGTATGTGGTATACCATGAGATATGGCAATTAAAGATGACGTCCTTGCATTGGAGCAAGCGGTATACCATGAGACAGGGTAATTAAAGATGGCGTCATTACGATGGGGTATGTGGTATACCATGAGATATGGCAATTAAAGATGGCGTCCTTGCATTGAAGCAAGCGGTATATAATGAGACAGGGTAATTAAAGATGGCGACATTATAATGGGGTATGTGGTATACCATGAGATATGGCAATTAAAGATGGCGCCCTTGCATTGGAGCAAGCGGTATACCATGAGATATGGCAATTAAAGATGGCGTCCTTGCATTGGAGCAAGCGGTATACCATGAGACAGGGTAATTAAAGCTGGTGTCATTACAATGGGGTATGTGGCATACCATGAGACAGGATAATTGAAGATGGCGTCCTTACTGGAGGCGGTGTATAGTGAGACACGGTACTTAAATATGGCTTCCTTGCTATGGGTATGCGGTATACCCTGAGGTCGGGTAATTAGAGATGGCGTCGTTGCCAGGAAGTAGGCAGTGTATACTGAGACACGGTACTTTAAAATGGCTTCCTTGCTATGGGTATGCGGTATCCCCTTAGGTCGGGTAATTAAAGATGGCGTCCTTGCCAGGAAGTAGGCGGTATCCTCTGAGACAAGGTACTTAAAGATGGCGTCCTTGCCGGAGTGTAGACGGTTTGCCCAGAGACACGGATCTTTGTTTCCGCTCCCGTCACGGCCCATCGCCACAATATGAGCTGACAGTTAAAGGGTTCTTGACGCAATTACTAACCCAAGACACATCGCGCTGACATCTGAGACTTGCCAGACGTCCTGGCCAATCAGAAAGGTGAGCGGCCACCGCCAATCCAGGGCGCCCAAGCACTGAACAAATCTGGCGAGTCCCCCAAACCACTCCCACCCCCCCGCCCCCACCCCAATTCTATCCCTTCCAGCAATCGCTCATAACGGCTACCTTGGAGGACACACGTTTCACCCCTAACTGCCCCCGCCCTCTCAGCCACCAACACGCCGAAGTACCTCCATAATACAGTCTGGCAGAGGGAATTCCCACTCTCCCTCTCCCTCCACCATCCCCCCTTTCCCTCTCCCCCCCCCCTCCCTCCACCTCCCACACACAATCGCCTACTGTCTGTCTAGAGAGTGGACCCCCCCTCCCCATCCCCTGCCCTGCCCCCCCCCCTCCCTTGCCCCCCCCCCTCCCCACCCCCTAGACGGCGGTGTTCGCTGACGCCACTGTTGTGTTTCGCTTCTCGCCGGCGGTTCGCCCCTCATTGGCATGCTGCCTGGGCGAGGAACCACCGCCTGCAAAGATAATTATTGCCGAAATCGAATTATAGGCAGTCTGAGATTTAATCCAGGCGGGTAACCTGATGTTGAACGGCAGCCGGGAAGTGAAGGCGGCAGCTGAAGGGGAAGGACCAGCGGTCAGCGACCGACCGCCGGTCAGACCCCTCGCCGGAGATGTCCCTGCCTACCCCCTCACCCCGCTGCCCCCCCCCCCGCCCCTGCCCCCACCCCACCCCACGACTCACACCGGTCCAGGGTGCGTCCCCCACCAGCCAAACACCACCGCCGACACCCGCTTCCATACCCAAAGTCGAAATTACAAAAGATATTCAGATGCTATATTCAATGTTTTATTCACTCGAAGTCGGTCACCGTTAAACATTTTAACGCTTTTGCGTTGTGGTTATATTTACTCTTTTATATTTTCCTTGTACAAGTGGCAAGATCACAAACGAAGATTTTGTGATGGGGTCAGGTGGGGGAGCCTATTTACCAAATGTATTTTGTATCTGGACTCAAGAAGGCATAGGTACACCACAAAGAAACCTCGGAATTACATATGTTTCGAAGGAATATAAAAATATAGTATTTCTAAGAACGCGAGCTACTTAGCTCCGACAAGCAACAAAACAGGCTACCTTCAAATCGTCGTGAGCTGACCTTAAATGTGTCATTTTTCTAGGGTCCTAAGACAAGCATTTTTTTTTTAATTTGCATTCGTACCACGCATATTTGTTTGCCAGCCTGCGTGCACTCAGCGGCGTGTGCAAGGGGTTGGTGTGCTCATATTCAGATCGCTACACTGATAGGCCTGAGTCTGAGGTTGTACATGCCATTGTACAATACAGCTTCTTCACCCAGCGAGACTAAAGTTTCCCTCATAGACAGATCCACGTCATCATCTGTTCATCCAGCTAATAAACATATGTGACAAGTGGACTTACTTTAGATTTGTACGAAAATGAATATACGCATTTTTAAATAATGTTTTGCATAATTTTCGTCATTTTTTGCAAACTCGATTGGATGTAGCTTAAGTGACTATGAAGTCCATGTCACTGTAATTATTCTGTTATGCCTTTATAATGTCGACCGCACTTCCATATTTCTTTGCGTATGTATGAAAACCATCAGTACGTATAACTTCCAGAGCTACCGCTAGATGGCGACTGCATACGTGTGATAGGCCGTCCGCAGCCCAAGCGAAGAGGACAGCTGGGTGGCTGGGTAGCCAGCCAGCGAGCGGGCCGTGCAGTCAGCCACACAGCCAGCAGTCGGCAGGTTCGCCAGCCAGCCGCCAGCCAGCCAGTGGGAGTGGCGGTGCGTACAGTGACGGCCAGGCGGTTCCCAGAGGAAAGCTGCCAGATGTCGGACTCGTTCCGGACGTGACCGAAATAAGAAACGACGAAATTATGTCGATTATGCTCCTTACAGCCATGTTATTGTAGTGAAAGTCTGGAAGGCAGTGCAGCTAGCCAGCCAGCCAGCCAGCCAGCCAGGCCCGGAGCCGAGACGGAAGTCTTGGAGGAGGGCCAGGGGGTGTGTTGGACGGGGACGTGGGGAGGATGGGGTGGGTGTGGTGGTGGCCAAGGAGACAGACACAAATTGCGACACGTATGGATCGCCTCAGCAGACAGCCAGTCAGTCCCCCCCCCCCACCCCATCCCCCCTCTACCACCCCCTCCCCGCACGTCACCATCATCGCGCGATGACCGCCTTTGTATGCATATGTTTATGGCACACACATACTGTGCCACAGACAACAGGCTGTCGCATGCAGCTCACTCCGATATCTATCTTTACATAAATATATAAATATATACATATATATTCTAGATCTCGTGACTTCATAAGTCACCCAGGCCATCAAATCATCTCGGTCCGTGACGCCTGACGCGAAAGTGCGACTAAAAACTAAAGAGAAAACTTGTGTAGTAATAATAATAATAATAATGTTATTATAGTAATAATAATAATAATAATAATAATAATCGCTATTATAATAAAGGTAACAAAGTCATATGGGCCAAGTATTTCTTATAATAATTATTAATCACTAACGTTATCGAGCAAATAAATAACCAGGTAAATAATATTATTTTAAACTAGATATTAATAAGCAATGCACAAAGGTGACAATTCGATTCCTGAGTGTCACTGATCTGATGATTTCCTATTGCATTAAACATTCACCATTTTATAGTAATAGTTGTTACATTAAGTATGCTTAACCCCCCCTGCCCACTGGAAGCATTTCATTGTACATGTTCAAGACCCTACTATTCATGCGATACAACTACCCACATGTTATTATATCAGGAGTTTGGATCTATCATAATCACAATTTTAGTTAGCGGCGATTTTCATCATAGAAGATTCCTGCAATTTATATGATTGCCGAAGACGTGGTCCGCAGATATATAAAGTTACATAAATATGTGAAGAAGTTGATATGTCATTGATGACCCTCATTATTAATATCAGTTTTCGGTGTAAGCCTAAACTATTTAGTGGAATATTTTACTAGGTTGAAAACCATAATTCATCATCAATAACATAACGTCTTATTCATGTTATATTAATATATCAAACATAGATTACTCACTCCGATTCGTTTATATGTTATTTATAGGTTCGTTACATGTTATATAGTTTCAAATATATTCACAAACAAGAAA
>CAXHSH010000868.1:0-16667 GCA_964019135.1 Arenicola marina
GTCGACACCCCCGCGATCTACCCCTGCGCGCAACAGTGCCGGCAACACCCCCACCAACCCCCAACAACCCCAACCCCCACCCCCACCCACCCTTCTCCTCCGGACTGTCCATGGCTTCCCATCAGACACATTCATCAAGGCTGCTGCCAGCTTTTTGCCTTCAATATCCCCCCGGAGAGAGCGACAACCCAGTGCGCCCTGCAACCTGTAGATGGCAGCACCGCGCGACGGTCGCGGAATCCATGGGGAACGCAAAACTGCCAATCCACTCACTAGATGGCGACACTATTTCTAAAGGACGTTTTTATTCGCTAGGCGGCGTCTGCAGAGCTAAAACCATTCTCTGCGGCACTCGTCCCCACCCCCCCCCCCCCTCCCCCCACCAGAAACCGTGTCATTTTAGGAGTGGATGAGGCATTGGGAGGGGGGAACGGAGGGGGAGGGGGGGAGGGAGGGGGGCTTTGGGGGGACTGGAGGGGGAGATGGGGGGGAGAGGGGGGGGGGGGGGAGGGGGACCTTGGGGGGAGTGGAGGGGTGTCTTCGCGCCGTTATTAATTGCTATCACGTTCCTGATAGTAAAAGTGGAGAAACCTGTAAAGGTCACAACATTAACAAGGCACTCCATTACCATTGTATATACAAGAGAAATCGCTGGTCCTCACCAAATATACCGAACTTTTTTGCCCCGAGCCAGCGGTAAACCGGCCGTCTGAGCCCGTTACATTCGGGGTAAAAGCGCTCAGCTGAGACGTGCGCGTAATACTAAAATTAAGGGGGATTTTTTCATCATTTGGAACTGACCTTTACAACTAAAATGTTACTTGGTATTGCCAACGTCATAGTGAGATATATCATTTTTTGCAAACGAGGATAAAGCTGCAAAGCTTATTAGAACTGCAGCCTTGTTAAGGATAGCCCAGCGCTGGCTTTAATGTATGTTACGCATGTCGCTTACGCAATCCTCTGGTTAGATGTCGCTAGAAGTGTAATTATCCGTATAACAGAGGGATGGCACGATGGCAACCTGCGTGCAAGGACCACGTACACCATGACGTCTTAGCATCACATACACCATGACGTCTTGGCAACACGTACACTATGATGTCTTGGCAACACGTACACCATGACGTCTTGGCAACACCTACACCATGCTGTCTAGCAACCCCTAGATCATGACGTCTTGGCAACACGTACACCATGACGTCTTGGCAACACGTACACCATGACGTCTTGGTAACACGTACACCATAACCTCTTGGTAACACGTGCACGATGACGTCATGGCATCACATACACCCTGACGTTTTGGCAACACGTACATCATGACGTCTTGGTAACACGTACACCATGGCGTCTTGGTAACACGTGCACGATCACGTCTTGGTAACACGTACACCATGACGTCTTGGTAACACGTGCACCATAACCTCTTGGTAACACGTGCACGATGACGTCATGGCATCACATACACCCTGACGTTTTGGCAACACGTACATCATGACGTCTTGGTAACACGTACACCATGGCGTCTTGGTAACACGTGCACGATCACGTCTTGGTAACACGTACACCATGACGTCTTGGTAACACGTACACCATAACCTCTTGGTAACACGTGCACGATGACGTCATGGCATCACATACACCCTGACGTTTTGGCAACACGTACATCATGACGTCTTGGTAACACGTACACCATGGCGTCTTGGTAACACGTGCACGATCACGTCTTGGTAACACGTACACCATGACGTCTTGGTAACACGTACACCATAACCTCTTGGTAACACGTGCACGATGACGTCATGGCATCACATACACCCTGACGTTTTGGCAACACGTACATCATGACGTCTTGGTAACACGTACACCATGGCGTCTTGGTAACACGTGCACGATCACGTCTTGGCAACACGTACACCATGACGTCCTGGCAACACGTAAACCATGACGTCTTGGCAACACGTACACCATGACGTCTTGGTAACACGTACACTATGACGTCTTGGCAACACGTACACCATCAAGTCTTGGCAACACGTAAACCATGACGTCTTGGCAACACGTACACCATGACGTCTTGGCAACACGTAAACCATGACGTCTTGGCAACACGTACACCATGACGTCTTGGCAACACGTAAACCATGACGTCATGGCATCACATACACCCTGACGTTTTGGCAACACGTGCATCATGACGTCTTGGCAACACGTACACCATGACGTCTTGGCAACACGTGCACCATAACGTATTGGTAACACGTACACCATGACCTATTGGTAACACGTACACCATGACGTCATGGCATCACATACACCCTGACGTCTTGGCAACACGTACATGTACTGCAGAACGGAGAGCGGTGCTCCATTTCGGCGGCTGCGTTTTGATGGCGTTTTGATGACGCACACGAGCCAGTCATACTTGTTGACGCACACGAGCCAATCGTACTTGTTGACGCACACAAGCTAGTCGTACTTGTCGTCATAACGCCCTCCGCCAAGGCTTCATGGTCATGTCACGAGCGTTCGGTATCACTGCTATTTTCGTCATGAACGGAATTGTAGGGGCAGGGCAGACGAGTGTCTATGTACTACTCATTTATCACCCATTTTCTGGATATTTTTTTCTGTATACTATAAAGCTGCGGCGATATCCGAATTCTGATGACGTTGCTGACATAATGATACTGTAGAATGAGTCATTAGTGAATGACACATGATTTATTTGTACCTTTTGTGATAAATATAATTGAGTCACCATGTGTCAGAAATGCCTAGAATAAAAAAATATCTTAAACAATAACGTTATGACACAATGAATTTCCCTGTGCGTGTCGGGTGCTAAAAGGTGCCTGGTAAAGTAGGTTTCCGTATAAATTAGATAGTTGCGGGGGATAACTGGCAGTGGGTAAAATTATTACAGTTGCTTATACAGAGATGTTTCAACTTGTGAATTTGTTTAGAAATTTACTGGTCATTTAGTATGAAATGTTTCAGCGAGAGACAGGCTACGTATATTTCTACTTCGGTTTGTTTTGTCGTGGACGGTGGCATGATGACCGATGGAAAGCGGACCTGGAGGTTTCGTGTTGATAGTCGGGGGCCTCCCTGGTGTAGTGGTTAGCGCACTAGACCGCAGATCAATAGGTCCTGGGTTCGAATCCGGGCTCGGGCACTTAATCTGGGGCATGTTTCATTCCTTCATCCTTCATCGTCCCGGGAGGTTCCTTGGCCCAATTTAGCCTGTATGTGCACAAAAGTGGCCTAAAACACCAACATGTCATGTCGTGTTGATAGTCTGGTTCCCTGATTCAGAAGGCTGGTGCCCGGGTCATCTTCCTGTTCCTGGGCCCGCTGTGCCCCCCCCCCCTCCTCCCCCCGATGTGGTATGCGTGATCGCCCCCCCAACCCCAACCCCCATGCGGAAATGTCCCCTCTGCATCTATCATAATGCCACGTACGAACACAGGGAGCGGAGAGGGTCTAAATATCGTGTATTTTATTCAAGGCGGAAACTGTTCATTAACGAAATTAGTCTTTCGATTATTTCGGGAGATCAGTTTGACAGTCGTCGATAAAGCTGAAAGCTGGTCTTGCGCTGCGTCATAACGTCACCCTGTAGGGCACTTTATCAATGAAACCAAGCTATACTTTCACCAAAATTTATTCTCCGTCTAAAAGTATCATACATGTAAACACAAAAATTATTGACATATATGTACTACAAAGGCATAAAAAGTCATTTGTTTCTTCCCCTTGGCCGGTAGTAAACCGAAAAAGAAGACGGTGACAACGACACTCGGACGAAAAATCTCAAACATCAAGAAACTTTGCTGAACTCAGCTTGTGGTTAACTTCAATCGAGGTGCTAATTAATGCCTGCCATGTATTAAAGTACAAGATTGTACACGCCTGGGTACACCTGTACTTATCAAGATTAACTTGAAACATACTAATTTATCAGGTGTTAAGACGTTAACTGCGAGGTAAAGGTTCACCGTAAAATGCGCATGGCGCCCTACAGCGGTGAAAGATTATCCTTAATGTACTGAAGTACGTCACAACTTTGAACAAATCTATCTTCGTTTTTTGCCATAACGCATGGCAGAAAGTATACATCTGGGGCCGTATTCATAATCGCCACTTAGGCTACGCCACTAGCGCTAAGTGGAAGATTTGTCGAGCGATTATCGGGTTCAAAATGCATAAGTAGTGACCAAGAATTGGATTTTCTGAATTAGGAAAGTGCTAAAATTATATTGAAGAAGATGTTTTAATCATGAGTACCACCACAACGAGCTGGTGAGGCTAAGACGAAAATGCACTTTTCGTGCGTAACTTACGAGGGGATTATGAATACGGCCCCTGGGCACTAGAAGGCTACGACACACCACTGTTGAAGTAATTTGAACATTTTTGAAGAGATTGGTAGATGCAAATCTGAGTGCACCAGACAACTTGTTTATACTAAGCTCGCTATGGTATGACGTCACATAACATTAGTAATGGTATGACGTCACACTAAGTTGGCTATCGTATGGCGTCACGACGCTTGCTATGGTATGACGTCACACAACGCTTGCTACGGTATGATGTCACAACGCTTGCTATGGTATGACGTCACAAAGCGTATGCTAAGGTATGACGTCATACAACGCTTGCTATGGTATGACGTCACAACGCTTGCTATAGTATGACGTCACACAACCCTTGCTATGGTATGACGTCAGACGCGTGCTATGGTATGACGTCACACGCTTGCTATGGTATGACGTCACAACACGTTAGCAATGGTATTACGTCACACAACGTTGGTTATCGTATGACGTCACACAACATTAGCGTTGGTATGACGTCACACGACGCTTGCTATGGTATGACGTCACGCGCTTGCTATGATATGACGTCACACGCTTGCTAAGGTATGACGTCACACAAGGCTTGCTATGGTATGACGTCACAACGCTTGCTATAGTATGACGTCACACAACCCTTGCTATGGTATGACGTCAGACGCGCGCTATGGTATGACGTTACACGCTTGCTATGGTATGACGTCACAACACGTTAGCAATGGTATTACGTCACACAACGTTCGTTATCGTATGACGTCACACAACATTAGCGTTGGTATGACGTCACACGACGCTTGCTATGGTATGACGTCACGCGCTTGCTATGATATGACGTCACACGCTTGCTAAGGTATGACGTCACACAAGGCTTGCTATGGTATGACGTCACAACGCTTGCTATAGTATGACGTCACACAACCCTTGCTATGGTATGACGTCAGACGCGTGCTATGGTATGACGTTACACGCTTGCTATGGTATGACGTCACACGTTAGCAATGGTATGACGTCACACAACGTTGGTTATGGTATGACATCACACAACATTAGCGTTGGTATGACGTCACACGACGCTTGCTATGGGTATGACGTCACGCGCTTGCTATGGTATGACGTCACGCGCTTGCTATGGTATGACGTCACACGTCGTCGTGGGGCCGCTCCTCTTCAGCTTGATCCTCCGAGTTTCCTTGGGAGGGATATCCGGAATGACCTTGGCCGCCATGGGAATGACCTTTACTACTCTCGTGGATGCCTCCTCTGTGGCTGCGTCCCCCTTGTCTCTTCTGGATCCCTTACCGCTGCGACGATCCTTGAAGTCTCGTCCCTTCTCGCCGCTCCCCTCCCCCCCACCCTTCCCTCTCTCTGACCGGTGCTCCTGACGGCGTTTCGTGTCTTTCGGGTCTTTCGAGTGTTTGCTCTTCCTCGAGCTCCGGGACGACGAGGTGTCGCTGACCTGCTTCTCCTTGCCACCCCCCACCTCCAGACCCCCCGCGGCCTGTACCCCGCTGGGGCCGGCCTCCGTGTCTGTGCCTGAGGAGTGGGCGCCCTCACCCCCGCTCCTGTCCGTCTTGGGCTGCGCACCCGAGGACCCGGTCCGCCTATGTGAGGACGCACCACTCCCGGTTGCTGTTGGCGTCGTCTTCACCCGTTCGCCTTCATCGGTCGGTTCTTTATCGCTCTTGTCACCCCGAGTTTGAGTTCTCGCGTTCGGTGACAATTTCTCCCCCGTGCCGCCGCCCCTGCAGGAGGTGGCGCCACCACCGGACGTCCTTGTCATCTTCTTCTCGCTCCCAGTCGCGTCCGGCTTACCGGTTCCAGCTCCAGTTTCCGTGTCCGCGTCCGCCGCCGCCGCTGCCGTTTCCGCCGCCAGCTTCTTCTGCCTCGCCCGCTCCAGGATGGCTTGCTTCAGCTTGAGCCGCTCGATCTTTGCCTGCTTGACCTTCAGCTGTTGGATGATGGTCAGCTTGAAGCTGAGCCTCTTCAGCACGGCCCGCGTCTTCTCCGAGGCGTCCATGCTGGCGTAGCGCTGCTGGAGCCCGACGATGCGGGACTCCTTCTCCCGGAGTCGCTCCATGGCCTCCTGCCTCTCGATGGCCCGCTCCAGGGCTTGCTGCTTCTGGAGCTTGGCGGACTGCTCGGGGGACTGCTCCGAGCGCTGCTTCAGTCGGCTCGCCTCCTCCAGGGCCGACATCTCCATCCGGGCCTTGCGCTCGTCCAGCGCCAGGTGGCGCTGCTGGTTCTCGAAGGCTTCCTGGGCCTTCAGCATAGCCTTGATGGCCCGGGCCCGCATCTCAAGCTCTAGGATCTCCATCTCGTTGGTGCTCAGCCCTTTGCTGTCACCCTCCCTCGCCACCGAGTGGGGCTTCCCGCCCTTGGTGGCGGCTTCCCCCTTCCCTTTGCCCGCCCCCGTCCCTTTCCCTTTCCCGGTCCCGGTGGAGGTGGTGGTGGTGGTGGGAGGAGGGGGAGGATGGGGGGGACGGGGACGTCGGCGGGGGGGTCCACTCCCGTCGCCAGCGTCGGGGAGTCTCACCCGTGAGGGCCCCGCCGCCTCCCCCGCCGGGAGAGAGGAGACCCCCCCTGGTTGGGGGGCCACCCTGGCATCTCCCACCCCACCGCCGCCGCCGCCGCCGCCGCCGGAGGGGGAGGGGGAGGAGGAGGAGGAGCGTATCCCGGCGCCGCGGCGGAAGGGCGGGCGCGATCCGGATCCCCGGATTCCGGATGTCTCCCCGTCCGGATTGCCATCCTCCAGGATCCGCTCCTCCACCACCTCCGACACCTGGCGGCCGCCCACCAGGCGGCGCTTCTTCGTCACGATCACCCGCCGGATGATCTTCTTCCGGGTCGTCGATTGCGTCATATCCGGTCGACCGGAACACGCACCCTCGTCGGCCGACACGCGCGTGACGTCACCGGCAACCGAAGTGACGTCATCGCTGATGTCCACATCCGGCGGGTCCTCCTCGTCCTCGGTGTCGTCGCCGATCTCGCCCTCCTCCAGCTCGCTCTCGTCGCCCGAGACTGTCTCACCCACAGCCTTAATGCCGGCACCCGTCTCACCCACAGCCTTGTTGTCTGGATCCGCGGCATCCTCCGTCCCTGGCTTGTCGTCCACAGCCGCCTTGGGATCTGCCTCCTGCGGGATCTTTTCTTCAACGTCCTCCGCTTTGGTCATAATCGTGTCATTACCTCCAGCAATCTCTTCATCGTCCTCAGGCTTCGGTAGGGCATCGCCCCCATCAGCCTCCACATCCCCATCTACACCCCTATCACCATCCCCAGCCCGCCTCCTCCCCTCCCCGGCAGTCAGCTGTGCTGGGGGTACGGTATCGGAGCTCTCCACGTGGCCACCCTCCGCCGCTATGGCCTCCCCCTCCCTACCCTTCCGGCCCTCCCCGCCCTCCCCCTTCTCCTCCCCGGACCGCTCCACCGTGCCGCTGCTGCTGCTGACGGGGTCTGGGGACACGGACACCCTGGCCCGGCCCCCCGAGACCCCCGGGACCCCGGGGACCCCAGGGACCACGTGGCCCGGGTCACCCGCCGTCGGGGATGCGGGACCTCGAGTGTCAGTGCAGGAGCTGCTCGACGCTCCCGGCGCCCGCTCCGCCGCATCACCGACCTCGTCCCCGGGACCGCGCGGCGCATGCGCGTCAAGCCCGAGCGGCTCGGCCTCAGGGACCGGCTTGTCGAGGCCGGGGTGGGCGGGGTGGACGGGGTGGGCAGCACTGCCCGCCTCACCTCCCACTTTATTTTTACCGTCCTCTCCCAGAGCATCGTCCACTTCCTTGACAACCACCTCGCCACCTCCCCCACTTCCCGACGCAAGCCTATCTGGTCCTCCCCCCGATGACCTTGACCTTGACCTTCCCGTGACGCTCTCGGAGCTGGACACCCTGACCTCCGTGGCAGCTGCCTCCGGAGTTGACCTTGAAGTCGGCTCCCCCTGTGGGCGGCGAGGTGGTGAGCTATCCGATGGCTGAACTAAGGTCTGCCCGCTGGTTGGTAGATCCCTCTTAGCCCTAGTAGAGTACACGCCGGCCTCGCTAGAGGTCAATGAGGGTGTCACCGAGGCAGACAGATCACATGGCTGTGGATCCACGGCGATACGACCTTGACCTTCCGTATTACCGCGACAATGACCTTCTGTATTACCGCGACCTTGACCTTCTGTATTACCGCGACCTTGACCTTTTGTATTAGCGCGACCGTGACCTTCTGTATCACCGCGACCTTGACCTGTTGTGTTACCACGACCTTGACCTTGGTCCAGTTCCTTAAATGCTGACCTAGACGCCGTCTCATCATTGCATTCATCATCGGTGACCTCTACTTCGATGACTTCTACAGTCTCCTCCCTCACTTCCTCCCCCTCGTCGCTCTCACTGCCACTGTCGCCGCTAGAGGAGCCACTGGAACCCGACCCTGACCTCTCCGAGCCAGGGTGCTCGTCAGGGCTGCCTCTTCCCTGTAACGAGCAACCAACCATTAATACAACTATCCACAATTCATACTGGGCCACCGGGTGGCCCCTAGCTATCTGAAGGGTCAGTCTACACGTATTGTCATCCGACGTGATTGAACTAAAATAACTCTTTGGGCGGTAACACATAATCTAAAGCAACAACTGCCTCTTAATATTCCGATATTTAATAATTAAAACCTCGGATTTTAGATGATTTGATAGATACACGGTCTCTAGGACTTCCTTCGATGGGACATAATGACAACCACAGCTACAAAGTGTCCACAATCATTTGGTGTTCTATGCCAGTTTTGTGGACAAATAAGAATGCGAAATGTGGCCGCAAAGAGTCCACGAAGGGAGATCCCAGGACAACAAGTGCTCCAGATGACTTCGATTCCGGATCTCCGGGACTCGGCACCGACCTGAGATCCGGCCGGGCGGGATGACCTGCTGGACCAGGATCCCGATGACCTGGCGCCAGGCGAGCCGGCTCTTCGGGATCCGGGGGAGTAGGAGGCTCTGCTGGATCCAGAAGAACTGATGGTGAAGCAGACATCAATATCAGTGAAACGTGTGAAACTGGGCGTTTAAAAAACAGATCTACATTATTATTTTGTCTGTGTTAATGTTACATTTTGTTCAGAATTTGTGGGAAGAATGTTTCAATCGCTGCTCCTCATTGAATCCGAAACGGGTGAGAAATGTACTGGCCATCAAGGATTTATTACAGTTCATATCGCTACAAACGTTAATAGACCTACTCCATAAACAGCATCGAAATCTATATATGTTTTAGTCAACATTTTGCGTAGGCCTATTAACGTACGTAACACGGTATCGGGAATAAGTTATTATTATATTAATTATATATTAATTAGGAACTATATATAGGTCGCAAATGAGCAGTATGAGCAGATTTAAATTTAAATAGACACCCGAGAAGACGGAGCCGAGGGGCGGGATGGGGTTGGGGGGGGGGCTGTGCAGCCGTCTGTGGAGGGGCGGGGTGAGCGGTTAGAAAGCTGTCTGTTCGCTGGCAGTAGCTACCAACCTGTGAGATTCATCTCTGGCCTGACCCCCGTCCTTGTCGAGATCGCTGCCCTCACCTGTACAGAACACGGGTAGAGTGAACATCTTTATCACTCCATCCACACGACCTTACACAACCCATCCACACGACCTTACACTGTCATAACGCACTCGTGTACGCATGGTGCAGGCTGGCAAGACGATGACGTACATTGAGCAAATGGTGCCGGAGGCTATTAATCATAACGTCCCCGTGTATTACATGGCTGGGGATCTGGCCCGTTCGCTTCAGCCAGGATGAGCATCACAACGCGCTCTACACGTCAAGTTACCATCTGATGCGATACCTTTTGATGTCCGCGTGTGTAGTAGCTGGCAACTTTGCCGACGCGTTCGTAAAGACCCCCCACCAATAGTAGCTCACAAATTGCTCACATAATAACGACAACCAAGCCGGTATTCATAAATTATACTTTAAAGTTTAAGGGAGAAGATGTTTAAGGGAAAATTCCGAGAAGGAATAAAAGGTAAATGACTAAACACGGAAACAGCGTGAGTCATTTTTGTGGTTCGAAGAGCAGCCAACAGGTGGCGCTGGTGTTTGCCCAACCCGATACTCATACAATGTGCAAAGAAGGTAGGTAGATATATAGGCTAGACTCCAGTGAAGCTGAGTAAACTAACGAGGTAATGAGTGTTACGCACACGTTGAAGAGATAATGATGTAAATATATCTAGTCATGTTAAAGTGGCAAAGGGTTTTTTCCCAATCATAAAAATGATAATAGGAATTCTCGATCATGTAAATGGAATCCATCGAAGTCCGAGAGTGTACCAGAGGAATTTGTATAAGCAATTGCCGATTTTGCAATAGTGAATTTCTTAAAGTTAAAATCAACTTAATCATAAAAGACGAAATGTGAAAAAAATATTTATCCATTTTCCCCCAGTTTTCACCGCCCAGGGTTGCGCCTCACACGTCGCGCACGCAAGGTAACCAACCACGCGGCCAGGATTCACTTCAACACACACAACATACAAAAAACATCGTATATATCATTTCCATTGTGCGCATGCTGAAACCGACAAGTCGACCACGGCGGCCCCTCGGCCCGGCCTTGAGGAAACCGGGGAAATCGACACGTCGATCTGGCACTGCGCGACCATGGCCACCCCCTCCCGTCCCTCTGCCGCCCCTCCCTGCCCCGTCCCCCTCCCGCCTCTCCCTCTCCCGTCCCCTCCCTCTCCCATCCCTCCCTCTCCCGTCTCGCCCCCTCTCTCTCCCGTCCCTCCCTCTCCCGCCCCGCCACTCCCCGCCCCGCCCCGCCCAGCCCCGCCCTGCCCCTCCCTATCCTCCCACTCACCGCCACTGTGGTCCGCGGCACCCCCGCCGCCCGGAGAGTCTCCATGGGAACTGTCTGACTCCTCATCTGTGCCTGAGGAGGATATGGCCTCGGGATCTGCTCCTGATAGGGTGGGGGGGGGGACAGAAAGAGAGAGAGAACAAGGTAAATACTCAGACTCAGGGTGCTGCAGTCGGCTCAGGCAATGGGTGCGGCAATAGGGGAGCGGGGGGGGGGGCGGTGGCGGCGGCGGGGGGGGGGGGGCAGGGGAAGTTACATGGTTTTTGATGTCGGGCCCAACACGTGCATTGATTATATGAGTAAACAAAATGCATAGCGCGAGTCATAGGTGAGCTATGCGATAGTAATAGTGAGCCTCAAAATTAGCGGTCGTTCTTCCAATGTTGGGGCGAAATCTTGTTTCAGCATAGCTCACGTATAACCCACGCCTACCATTCACTATAATAAGCCATGTCACCGGCTATAACATGGCAGATAGACGGTCTGGTCCAGCTGCCATCTATATTCCAGATGGCGGTGGAGGTGGTGGTGACAGCGGTGGCGGCCACGGGGGCGTTATGACACACACACACCACTGGCTCGCTGACCAGGGCGCGGGGTCCACTTGTGTAGGGCAATGATCGGTTGATTGTGTGGGGGTGGGGGGGGGGGGTCGTATCGCGTCAATGGGAGAAGCAATAGAAGGGAGAGTGGAGCCATGTCCCTTTGCAAAGAAGGACATGGGATCTGTATCCTGCGGCCACACAGACATGGCCACAGCGGGGCGCGAACCACCGATCTATAGGGCAGTGACGAGCAATGCCAATGTGGATCTGGAGGTAATAATGTGTGGTATCAGCTCGTACTGAAAGCCAATAGGTGGGGGATGCGTCATGAAAAAAATATGTGGTGAGCATGATATATGTGAGGGCAAAGTAGTAGGTAGTATTAGGAACAATTATGGACAATTATTCCAACTAAGGATAAAATGCGCGGGACATATATGTGGCGAAAAACAGTTGTTGGCAAAATGTACGGCGAAACATACCTGGTGACATATAAGTGGCGCAAAAGAAGCGTCGTTTTGGTAACAAAAATATGATGAAATAGAAGTCATTAATAATAAATCTTATAATAAAGGATAATAAATAATGAAAACATAATCATAACGACGATGTAATTGTCAATGCGTAATTGAGTCTTTTGCGGGGAAGCGCTGCACAAACAGGAAATCACATCCGTGTATTTCCTGCGTATGCTGTTGGAAACCTCAAAAGGAAAAAGAGATGTTCAAAATAAGAGTATGGGTGATTAGAGGTTCCATGCGACTCTGTACGCCACACGAGCGATGTGAAATAACATACGCCATGGGAAGAAAACTGCCAAGAGGAAGACTGCCAAGAAGGATTATTTGTAAGCTTGGGCTTTCAGGGTATCGGGAAAAGCCACCATGGGTAAGCTTGCCACCATTAGTTAAGATCACACTTCGACCTTGATTGTATCTTCTTTAATTATATTACACTATATTCATTTTTAATCCAGCTTTGTTTATGTATGCAACCGTTTTAATGTCTTCGATTTACGCAATTTATATCTTTACTAAAAAATAATAAACAAATAATCAGACCCCGAGAACGGTTCAATTTGGGGCTCAGTCTGTGGCGAACCGAATTAATAGTATGAGATTAAACACTAGATGTACCAGTATTGAGGCGTGGCAATCAACAATGAATCAATGTATGAGATAATTGCACAACACTACAACTCAAAGGCATTTGGCTATGTATGTTTACACTGTCGAAAAAAGAGGGATATTTTTTTTATACATACTTGATACTGTATTGTGTATGCCCGACATTTGTTTGTTCATTCTGTATTTCGTTTGCACTGATTCGTTTGTATTGTGTACTTTATGCCTGATGGCCTTGGAAACGCCTTGGAAACGGAAATAAATAAATCCAGTCCTATAATTGGCAGGGGATTAACAAATGAAGCTGATGAACATCGAAACGTAATCGTTGTTGTTTGAAGGTCAATGTTTTACATATGAATGTAGCACAGCGTCAAACTAACTCCCGGGATAATGCATTTGGTTGAATTTAACAACCTGCAGATGCAGGGGCCAGGGTGCGAACCCTTGACCTGTTGATCTGCAGAAAATGCCTGGTAACTAACCCCGCCCCACTCCACCCCTCACAGTGAAAACGGGCATGATATAATGTCTTTGTCCTTTCAGCCAAGCCACGTCATAGACAAGGCACTTTCAGACCAAGTCATAAACAAGGCACTTTTAGACCACTTCGTAGACAAGGCACTTTCAGACCAAGCCATAGACAAGGCACTTTCAAACTAAGTCATAGACAAGGAACTTTCAGACCAAGTCATAGACAAGACACTTTCAGACCAAGTCATAGACAAGGCACTTTTAGACCAAGTCATAGACAAGGCACTTTCAAACCAAGTCCTAGACAAAACAGTCAGACCAAGTCATAGACAAGACACTTTCAGACCAAGTCATATACAAAGCACTCTTAGACTAAGTCATAGACAAGGCACTTTCAGACCACTTCATAGACAAGGCACTTGCAGAAAAGGTCATAGACAAAGCACTTGCAGAAAAAGTCATAGACAAGGCACTTGCAGAAAAAGTCATAGACAAGGCACAGTCAGACCAAGTCACAGACAAGACACAAGGTACACAACACGCTGCCCACTCGTCCACTGCGAGAGCCCGCTCGCGTCTACTGGGCCCAATCAAATAAATATTGTTCTTTCCAGTCATGGGCTAGAGATGGAAAAGGAACTTCAACACCGATGCTTCAAAAGGTCCATAACTATGAAATATTTTAAAAAAATCGCGGAAACCAAGAGGAATCGAGTGACAGGTGATGATGGCTGTGACCGAGGATTGCTTTTTGTGTTCATTTCACCGTCATGGTTTAAGCACAAAGGAATCTTTCCATAAATATATATTACATCGTCTCGCTCTGGTGTCCTCCTTTAACGACCGAATATTCCTTATGGTTTATGATCTTACCCGATAACTCCTTCTTCTCTTCTCCGAGATTTAGATCCATTTCATGCCATAAAAAACGATATATTACTTCTAATACAGATGGCGTGGAAATGGACACCTCCTTTCAAGTAGATCCCATATCTCTCCCAGTTTTAATACTGCAAACATATCATCTCCTCCGCTCCCCCCCCGCCCCCCGGACCCCGACCCCGACCCCTCACCCCTTGGATCCTCCTCCTCCTGCCTGCAGCCTCTGCGACCCCCCCTCCCCCCCCCCCCCCCCTCCCGACACTTCGGACGCGGCCCCCCGAGACAATGACGTTATAAAAAGAGGCTATAAACTGTGAAAACGGAGGCTGTTTATTTCGGCGGCGTTTGACAAGCATCCTTGAGTCGTTCTGCGGGTTTCAGATCAAAAGCGTTCCACACAGTAAACCGGCCAATTCTAGCAACCCTGGCCCTCCCCGCCCCCACTCCCCCCCCCTCCCCCCCCCACCGCCACGCCCCTCCTTCCCTCTCTCTCCCAACACTCCACCCACCCAGCCTCCTCCTCATCCTCGTCACTCTCTGTCCGGACGGAATCCTTCAAATATTTGAACAAAAGCCTCCAGAAACAATATAATTCAAGAGTGCGTCTCTGCGTGCCACTCCAGCAAGTTTATATCCACTGCCGCTCTCCACCTTGAAGCTTCCATTACTGACCCGTGCCACCCGCTCCCTATTCCCCCGTCGCTATCCCCATCCCCTACCCCATCCCTACCCACTCCCCATTCTTCCTTCCCTATCCCCCCCCCAGACTTCTCCCCACAACCTCTCCTCGGTTAGATGTACCCGTATCGGGTGTGTGGGTGTGAAGAGAGGGGGTGTACATACAGTCGGAGGGGGGGGGGGGAGCTGAGGCCAGGGGGTGGGTGGCCAGGGAGGTGAGAGAGGGGGGGTAGGGGGTAGAGGTAACAGAAGCACCCATGCAATATGTACCTTTTCCCAACTTCAACAACCTCTACTATTTTTTTTCTTCCTGGCGCCAATCTGCTACCCCCACAGGTTTAGAAACCCCGGGTCTGGGGTCGGGAATACTTACTTACCCCCACCCCCACCCCCCTCCCTCTACACCGCCCAAGGGTGAGGTGGAGCCTAACATCTTCACACCAAGCCCCACCCTACCCCATATTTTAACCCCGCCCCCCCCCCTATCCCACCACTCCCCCGTATCCGTCACACTCACCCCTCTGTGAAACATCGATTTCGCTCCGTGAAGGGCGATGTACCCATGGCAACCCCAGTGGCAATAGACGAGAGTACTGGTGGGGTGAGGGCGTGGGAGAGTAGAGGTGGGGGCAGGGTAAGGCAGGGTGGGGTGGGGATGGGGGTATGCCTGTCTGTGGGTTTAGGGCTAAGGGTAGCAAGTGAAGGCGGGTTGAGGGGGTGGGGTAACAACCCTTCAACAACCCCACTGACTCTCTCCACCCTCCGTCCTTTACTCCGCTCCCCCCCCCCACCATCCCCTCCCCTCGCCCCCTTGGTGTCCGGACGAGAACCGTTTCAGTTAGGACACCACATTTCAAATATCATTCGCGGAGGACTATTTATTACGCGGCGGGGCGTCCTTCGGTAAACAGGCCGGCCTCCTCACCCCGCTCCGGAGCCCTTTGTAAAATTGACCGACGTCCGAGGGGGTGGGGCAGCCAGAAAAAAAACGGGCCGCCACGGACATGGCTGGGGTAGGGAATTGGAGTGGGGGGGGGTGAGGGGGTGAGGGGGAGAGGGGGGTTCAGATGGCTTCGCTTGGCGTCGGGACCTGGAATGGGGTTCCTGGGAAAAGGGTCGCTGTGGAGAACCCCTCGTCATAGCGGTGGGGTGGAGGAGAAAGAGGGGGGAGGGGGGGAGGGGGAGGGGGAGGGGGGAGATGGCGCGAGGGCGATGAAGCGGAGAGCGGAGGGGGGAGGCTGGGAAAGCGGTGTTACGTTTACCCCTCTGCAAGTCAGATCCCTTCATGACAAATGACCCCAAACCCCTACTCCACCGCCACCCCAACCGCCCCTCCCCCGCCCCCCCCTCCCCCACACCCTCCCCACCCGGCCCGGTCCGTCCCGTCCCGCCCGGGCCCCCGGCCCGCGTGCGGTATTATATTTGCTGAAATGTCATTAAGCCCATCTTGCACCATGAATTTAAATGGTTCCGTCTCTGATTACTCAGTTCATTGAATTGCAATTTGACAGGCGAAGCCTATTCCCAAGACTAATCCCCCAGTATTTGTGCAATATGCAGGCGGGGGGCCCTAGACGACCGATGTAGGGCCATTATTATTACAACCGGCCTCCCTATCTCTCACCACGACCCCCCTCCTCCCCCCCCCCTCCCACCTCACCCTCCTCTTCACCCCCGCCGCCACCAGCACCCGACCGCCACGCCACGCCACGCAGACTCCTCACCGTCCCTGCCTCCCCCCCCCA
>CAXHSH010000869.1:0-19129 GCA_964019135.1 Arenicola marina
GGCATTCGACTACTTCAGGGAGCTCAGGCACTTCATATCGAATTACAGCTTCTAGAGCTAGCCGGAAGGAGATGATATTTTGAATGCCTCCCTTTCTCTCAGCTTCTTCTTCTTGGCCCTGCCGATGATGGAGGCCATGGTGGAGAGGCAGTTGTTAAGTTCCTTGGCCAGGTAGAAGGTCGACATGATGGTGTACTCGTCAACCAGTGTGAATCTGTTCTTCGTGGCTGCCATCTGCTTGTTGATCTTGCAGATTTCGTCAGGACAGGTCGTGTGCATCAAGAGATTGATCTTATCAAAGTTCTTCAATCGCAACTGACTGCCTTTGGCTGCGCTGCTTTCCTGGATTTGATTGGTGTAGTATTTCAGAAGATCCTCTCCTGCCTTCTCCTGAAAAGACAAGATGCTGGCCTTATTCTCGCGAGGTCTCTTCTCAGAAACCAGTTCATAGCTCATTTTGAGGTAGGCGATGGCTCGGTTCAAATATATTTCGTTGATCATGGATTGGTTCTGCTCGATATTATCAATTTCCTATTCGTTGGCGTCCAACTCTCCCTTCTTCTTGTTTGAGCTTTCCTCGTTGTAGACAATGACAGCGTTTGTATAGTCCTTGATGGCCTCCTCATACCGCCTGAGGAGCAGCTTGGTGTTGGCTTTCAAATAGTAATGCTTGATCATGTGGTCATCGCTGAATTCGATGGCCTGGCGAATGTACTTGAGCGAGGACTCATATTGAAGCAACTCATAGTGTATGACTGCAAGCAGATAGAGCACCTCTGCACTCTAGTTTTCAGTTAGTAAACAGCGTGTTAGCACTTCCTCCCCTGTGAGGATGATCTCCTTGTTGGTGCCCTCTATGACTTCAGACCCATTGCTACTTCCGACTCTCTCGAGGCTGGAGTAGAGGGTTATGAAGCATATCCCTTTAATCATGAGGATGTTATTGATGTTGTTGATCCCTGTTGACTTGATGCTGTAGCTTCCACTTTCATCTGTTGCGGTCATAAATTTGTAGTAGTGATCCTCGGCCTCACTAAGTTTGATTAATGCTGAGCTCTGGCTGTCCTTTTCAATCATTATCATGGCTTCAATGAGCAGTTTGTTAATCACAGACGAGATCGTTTGTGACTATGGCTGCTCAAAAGTCTGCACTTCATTGATATATTTCAAGGCCATTGCATAATTTCTTTCCATGTAGTATCCATAGTATTTGAACTCATTGATCATCTTGAGAGTTTCCCTTGAGACATAGCTGAGGGTTTCTGGCTGACTGCCTCTGCTGATATATTATAGGAGCTACAGACCCCTTTTGACCTTCATTTTAAGGGTGGAGATAATCCCTTCCACCAGTTTACTCAGCTCTTCCTCATCGAAGATATGATGAATATTCTTGGCCTTGACTTCTGTCTCACGATCTGCATGCTCCACCTATTGCACTCCCTTTCGGTCCTGTGCATCACAAAGCACCTTCCTCATTCTGTCCACTTCATACTGTGCCCCGTAGTAGTCCTTCTTTAAGACGAGCAGCAGTATTTTCTCATGATATGACTTCACAACGAAATTGACTGAAGAATAGGAGCTGATTGACTCCTCGAACTGCACCAGCGCCTGGTCTATCAGCTCATTTTCAGTGTATTTCTTCTGCTTTTGGAGAGTGAACTCAAGGTTGTGGGCACTGGTGTCAAGCATGGAGACCAAAGCAAAGCCTTTATAGTAATGAACTGACGACTTCAGATTACCTGCGCTAATGCTGCTGAGCAGCTCTATGGCCTGCTCATAATTGGCCTCCTGAATATGGATGATTGCCTTTTCCAATTTGACATACTGGATGTCCAAAGAATGATCATCCTTGCGATCTGCCAGCAACTTCAGCAGCTGATCCAGCAGCCCGAAAGCCTTACTCATCTGGTGCTACTAGGCGTAGTATATTGAAGCAAGCTCCAAGTAGGGCTCAATTCCTAAGTGATCCACGGCGATGCACTTCTCATAATCCTTGATTGCTGCCATGTAACTTTTTATGGAGACGCTGACCCTCGCTCGAAATAGATACCCTTTGGCCAGAGTGTGGCTGTTGGCTGCCTTCCTGGCATTGGTCTGCGGGATTCTGGCGTAATTGAAGCTGTATTTATTCTGCACAACTGCATGTTCTGCCCTCTCTGAAAATTTGTTCCTTTCTAAATCACTGCCTATCTGATGAGTGTAGTTGTGGCTGCTGCTGTACTTCTTCAGTTTGCTATGGTCGGTGTGCTGCAGAGTGTGATACTGAATGGCATCTTCCCCAAAGGCCTGATCCCATTGCTCCATGACTTTGATGGAGCACAGGTAGTTCTTTGTCTTGTTGTAGGCATTTGCTAGAATGAAGTACAGCTGGCTGTACTTGTCCTTCAGGTCAAGCCTTCCCCTTTACTCTGGAAGGTAGGTTTCAATTCCCTGGCTGTGAAGGTTAGAGGTAAAGAGGTTGGGGTACTTTTGAAGGACCTTTCCCATGTACAAGATGCATTCGTCATGCTTGTTGAGCTCAAAGTAGCACAGTCCGAGGTAGAGCATGTTCTTGCTTGACAGCTCGGCAACTTGAGACTCAACGTGTCTAAACTTTGAGAGTGCCAGCATTAACATACCTTTGCACGCCGACACTTCTTCTTCTGCTTGTTTAGCCTTGTAATAGGAGCTGAGTTGGCTAATTCCTTGCTCAAATACATCTTCCAGACTTTCAATGGCTTCAGCTTCATCAACCCCACTTAGCAGATTCTTTAAGTCCAACTCTCCAACTAGCCTTGCATGTTGCTTCACTTCCGTGGGCTCATCTGGCTGAGTGTGGTTGTTATTTTTGTCTGAACTCTCCTCCATCAGAACGGGATTGATCTTCCGATTCTCAAAGATAGATTTGAAATTGATGGAGCGTTTATAGTTCTTTTTAGAGGCAGACAGTGAGGATTACTTTCTAATCGATGTTTAATTGAATGCTTTGCGCTGATTGGAGATGGAGCTATAGTCAATCGTGGATAGATTGGCTTGGTTCCTATTCCTAGAGGGATTCTTTTCAGCACCGTTTTGCGAGACATATTTTGGGAGACTCTTATTTTTGCGTGAAATAAGTTCATGATAGATGTTGTTGGGCGAGTGGGCTGTCTCCTGCTGAAATTCTATTTGATGAGCGAATCGGTTACTTCTGTTTAGCGATAGTTAATTGATGGTGTACTTTTTCCTCTTCTCGTTCCGGGACTTGCAGTATATCTTCTCAAAGGACTGCTCTCTCTATTCCTGACTGTTTTTTTTAATCGTCCTATTTTGAATATTTTTTATTTTGAGAGGCTTGGAAACATATTTTTTTTACATATTTCGAATTAAACTTATTTATAATTGAAGCCAGTCTTGCGATTGACTGCTTGAATCTATCTATCATCCACAAGGACACTTTGTGCATTATTGTTGGCATTTATTGCATAAATAATAATGAGTGGATTGAAAACAGGCTCCACCATAGGCCTCTCGCTGACTGACAACCGCAGTCATCTCACTTCAAGGCAGTCCATTCAGGCGATGATTGAGTATGCCAGGTGACTATCCTCTTATCCTCAGGGACCAGGATCATCGAATCGATGTCAGAAAATTGAGGATCCAAAGGGCAAGCTTTTTTGTAAAGTTGGTGGTGGCAGCCCCATTGGTGGCCTATGTCTCATATGTACCTCTCCACTGACGTAGGAACTCTTCCTTGGCTACTGGCGCTCCCTTTACCCTGGCAAGTTCATGTCCAATGCAATCTAAATCAACCGCCACAACCTCAGGGAAAAGATGGTCCCAGAAATCTACCTCAAGGAAAGGGAACTGCGCAAGATAGAAATCCAGCTCAAGGAAAGCGAAGAGCTTAAGGATGTATGGAGCAAGGCCCCAACCGAATAATGATGCAATATCAAATAGCGATACGACTATCATCCATCAATAAATGATGAACCCATTTGATGCAACGATCAAATCGATCAACATTAATTTGATTGTATCTGTGAAATAATAATGCAAGAGGGCTCAAAGGCAGACTAGCACAGGCTTGATGAGCTATTCAAGAATGAACCGGTCTGTGTTGGTCAGCTCAGCATCTACAGAAAGGATTACGAGTGCTTGTTTTCCACAAGATTTCTAAGGAGTGAAACCATCAATACCATGACCTCCATCTTATTTCAGGAGCATCTGGATCGATCCAAGCAGTACTCAACTGAAGACACCTCGTCTTACGCACGGCTGATGGATCCCTTCGTGTCGACAATGATCTACCTGACTGACCACGAGTCAATTCTTGCAACCCTGTAAGGGCAGGACTACTTCTCTTAAAAGACCAGATACTTGCTGATTCCAATGAACACGGAAGAGAAGACTGAAGGATAGGGAAGCCACTGGTTCCTGCTGCTGTACGAGAACTGTCGATACCAGTCGTCAGAGGGCCCTTGTGCGGCGACATTGACCATCTATGACTCCATCCCGACCAGTGGGTCCTTCAGCAACGCCTAGAAGATGGCTGGCAAGATCAAGCAGATGGTACAGATGTTCCATCAATCCACCATTTCCATCGCCATCAGCAAGATGAAAGAACTGCCACTTCAAGCCAATGGCTATGACTGCGGTGTCTTCATCATTGGGTATGTTGAGTTTATCCTCCACTCTATCCTCAAGTCCAAGCATAAGCAGTACCAGGACAAGACCGATTTTTGGGCTATGCTTTAGAATAGCACCAGCCAAAGACTCAAGTATAAGGCCAAACTATAACAATATATTCTGAAGCATCAATGATGCGTTATTACTAATTTGTGATTCAGCTAAAATAAGTTTTACATTTGCTGATCAGTTATATAGTTAATAAAATTATCAGTAAGGAATGGCCTTTGTGTACAGAAAAGAGCAGAAGGACAAGATGAATATCAGCCCGGGCCCTGGCACCTACAACTTCGAGGTGCAGAGGGAAAGCAGGGTTCCCAAGGCCTATGTTCCCTTCGGCAGCATGGAGGGCAAGCTAGGCAGTGGCAAGCAGTAGACTAACAGTCCAGGCCCTGGAGCTTACAACATATAAACGCAGCAGAATGGCTAGAAAATTATCGTTTCAAGTGAGACCGAAGACATCAAGATTCTGTAGATTTCAAGGCCACATCCGGTATTTAAATCTGGCTCCAAAAGATTTGAGCCGGAGAGCGAAGAAACAGTGACGCCTGGCCCAGGACAGTACAACGTCACGAAAAAGGTAGAAACAAGAGAGAAGGCCATCAGCATGAAGGTCAATACAAATCAGGTCAAGCCAAGAATACTCGACCATTTGATCAACATCAATAAGTACCAGTCGATCCCATCCATTCCGTCTAACATTCATGCCTATGGATACAATGAGAACTAAACCAATGAGTTGGAATTGAATTAGCCGCCAATTGAGATCTTTAAGGGTGAGAAGGAAGACAGGGTTGGGCCAGGACAGTATGACTCTAATGTGCAAGTTACAAAGCAGAGAGGCATCTCATGGTCTCAAACCAGGGCGAAAAGGCAGGAGGACCCTAAGACAAATGCCAATCTTGGGCCTGGGTCCTATGAGAGTAAGACTGTTGAACCCCTCAACAATTTCAAATCAAATTCACAATTTGCCAGCAAGACATTAAGGACTATGGACCAAAGGAAAGGAGCAATCACTAATGCCAGAATGACCCAGCCAAACCAGCAAGTCAAAGTAGAAGCTCCAATCGACAGTCGAGTATTATCAGAGAAGCCTCTATCAACAAACATCGACTCAGACTAGGAAGGGGATGAATATGAGTACATCGAATAGACGACCCCAGGCCCAGGAGCCTACCTTGAAATATCCAGCATCAAGGCATTTAAGCCAGGAAAGCCAAACTCCACTTTTGGAGTCACGAGCAAAAGATTCGGAACTGCCTCTTATGCGACTGGACCACTTGGCCCAGGAGACTACAATGTCAGCCAAGGGTTCAAAAAGGCTAAGCAAGCTAAGGTTACCAGCACCAAAGATAAAGTAAGGTGTCCTTCATTGGTGAATAACAACAGAATTAAAGAGCCCGGCCCTGGCTCCTATGAGCCCAGGAACACAATGGAGGATAAGCTGATCTATAAGATTCAAAGAGGCTACAGAGGACAGTTTGGCTCTACCGAAGCCAAAGGCAAGGAACCTGAGGACTAATAACTCCCTGGCCCAGGACACTATGAACCGCAAGGGATAACTGGCGAGAAGGGAGCACTGTCTGCCTTCAAGTCCAATACAATCAGACACATCATTGACCCAAAGAAAGTAGTGCCAGCACCTGGTTCTTACAACATCATCAACAACAACATCGCTACCAGAGTCATCAAGGAGGAAGAAGAGGATCCTGACCTAATCATCCGGCAGCCGGGCTTCGGGGTCGGAGAAACCAGGTTCAAGGAGCCAGTCGTCAGGGAAGAAGAGGAATTCGATGATGATATCATCAAGGAAATTCAGGAAAAGCATCTCCATGAGAAGAAAAGGAAAATGCTCAAGAATTCAGCTGCTTTCAAGAATAAATAGCCCAGGTTGCTGGAAGCCAAGCATGCCAACCCAGGGCCGGGCTCATACTACGACGGTGAAGAGGACCATTGGAACAAGCGGACCTACAATATTCTATTTGCAGATATTTGATGACTATTTGTGCCATTATATAAATAAAAATACCGACATTAATGCAGACCAGGACGGGCTAGCTCATCATGAAAAAAATGAACCAGCAGAAATAGTTAGAAGCAGTTTAAAAGTTTGAGGAGGCCAGTGTCAGGCAGTCAGCAAAGCAAAGCAAAATAGTGCATTTAAGCCAGTATACTGTCTTCGACATAAAAAATCAACCTCAAGGCTTTGCAAGGTCTTCTCAAGAGGATGAGCTCGAACAGCAGAATTATAGATTGATTTAGAAAAATATGAAAATGCTGAGCGACCATGAACTGCTTGTTAAGGCAATTAAGGAGCATCTACAAAGGGTGATCAATTTAATGGGTACCTATCTCATCACATAGAATCCTTTGAGTATCTTCATGCAGTTCAAATGCTCTACCATCTCCTCAATCAGGTGTCTCTTTCGTCAAATGGCAAGGAATAGAACCCAAAAGTATACAAGACCCATCTAACCAAAGAATTTTATAATTCTGATAATCCCGAGTCCAAAGCACTCATCGACTTTAAAGCCCTCACTGACTTGAAAGCTAAGTCCCTCCGAATAGGCTAAGAAGTCAATGAGACTATTTTTCCTCTCAGGAAGCAATTGCAAAGAAATTCTAGATTGGAGGATTCCTCGGAATGCTACATGATCGATGATTATCATCTGTTCAATGCCTCAGAAAAGATTCTGGGACAATGCAGCAGAACAACCAACGAAGCATATTCAATGGCAGTAACGCCTCACTTCTCGAATCTCGGGAAGTCATTTCAAATTTAAGAAAAGCCCAGGAATAAGTACTTCGAGGGTCTGAAGCCAAGCAAGGAAAGGCAGACCGTGGACAACCTCTACTTCTGCCTCATGACGCAATCATACACCATTTAGAACCTGCTCAAGGACGTGGCCTACAATGGTTGATCCGAAAGATCATACGATACCACAGGCAGTTCATCATCGATGCTCTCCTTTGATTCTGTTAGCCAATTAATATTATGATGTCATTGGCCCTCAATGCTTATTGTCAATGATTGGCGAGATGAATGATCGATCATAGGCTTCCCTTGGGGAACAGGTCTGGAGTGAACTTCATGGCTGCCTGCATGTTTCCTCGGATCTTCATCTTGCCCTGCATGAATGCATTCTGTGGGTTCAGTTTGCCATCAAACAGTGAAACCGCATCTTCATCGACCAGTGCGAATGTGGCGTCAGCCTTTCCTTCCTTCCCCTATTTGATGGAGCCCTTGCCATTTTTAAGATCAACAGTCCATGTCTTGGGCTACTTACCCTTGGCAGGGGCAATTTCAAAGTGGTATATGAATCCAACCTTCTTCACAAGGCTCTCTCCATTCTACTTGAGGAATGGCTCCATCTTGGAGAACATCGCTGCTGTCTTTAAGGCCATGGCGATAAGGATATGGAGATAATATAAATATGATCATAAAATCAGGTTCAATAAAACTAATATCCAATTATTGCTCCCATCTTGCACGATCGTTACCTGTTTAAATTCGAACAAGCTCTTAGTACTGATTTATAAATCGAGAAAGAATTTGTTCATATTTTATTGATCATTGCTGGAGTTTAAGTTTCTCTTATAATGTAAAATGTCAGTTCTCTTAAATTTGTCGGGTGTTACTCGCTCAGTTCCATGTTCGTTTGACCTTTAGAAAGATATAAGTCTCTTTCTTGAGTCACTTAACGCTTCAATTCAGGATTTCCTCTTCTTTCATCAGGGAAAACTCATTCGTGACTTTAAAAATATCGAAGCAAACTCGACTATTCGTGTATGCCCCCCTCTGAAGGGTGGGAAGGGAGGGTACGGGGCTAAACTCAAGAGCTAGGGTGGCAAGAAGGTTCGGCCCAATGATAATATGTTCAGCAGAGACATGTTCGGGAGGAGGATTTCCTACCTAACCATTGAAAAAGACTTCACAGAATTTTGCCAAAAGAAAAAAGAAGAGGATGAGAAGGTGAACAGAGAGAGATAGCAGTTTAAGATGATGGAAAGCACCTTGAAAGAGGGTCAGTCATTCATGAAACTGGATCGAAAGTATAACTAGGAGTTGTAGACAGTCGAAAGAACACTAGTTGATTCAATCAGATATGGAAGGCAACGGTATCTGGAAAGAATGTCCAAAAGCAGTGAGGAGAGGAAGGAAAGCCTCAAATTAGAGCAGAACAAGCCAAATAACTGTGAAGAGAACAAAGAGGAGTATCAGAGCGACAAAGAAGAGTCTGAGCAAAAGGACAGTGAAGCATAGGCTAAGGTGTAGAGTTAAACCGTTGAAGGGCATTTCAAGAGGTCATCGCCAGCTGGTGAATCGGAGGAGCCTCGGAACAGCCAAACAGTTAAAAAGATTAAGGTCGAGAGCTAGCAAGTGATAGCAGAAAAGCCATCTCTCCTGTCTGCAAAGGAGAAGCTCAGAAGCCTATTTAAGAAATGATTAAAGCAGTCATTCATTAACTTTGGCTTGCCATTTAAAATCAATAGGGTTTGGTCTTAATTCTGAACTTTCTGTTCATGTCGTTCTTCTTGATGGCCCTTCTATTGTAGTGAAGGTAGTCCATTTCTGACAGATCGTCGTAGGCAATGTCTCTGTCTTCGATGGTTTCGTACACTCCCGCCATGTCCTCGTAGGCGGATAGAGTTTTAATTCTGGTGTTCCTCTGGGCCATCTCCTCAGTCAAGGGATTCTACTTGAGGCCCGTTTCAAGGAAGGCCTTATTGATCTTTTCCTCTGCGTTCTACATCATCAATGAGGTTACTTATTCTGTGGCTAGCTCATCCATAAAGGTGCTGATGGACTTGAGGGTGTGGATGAGTAGATCCTTGACCTTTTTTCTGGGATATGACCGGATGGCTTCTTCCAGGCTGGGCTTGAAGCCGAAGTTCTTTTGGTACTTGGTCCCCCACCGATAGATCATCTCCTGCTGCCGTTCGATGACCTTGAGCTCCTCGTCGAGCTGGGAGATGACCTTCTGCTGGTTCTGAGGGATGGCGACTGACCTTTTATTCTGCTCGAGAATGGACTCGGCTTGATAGCTGAACTCCTTGTTCTTGTCTTGGAAATCCTCATGCTCGACCTTCAGGAATTCCAATTTCTTCTCTTTTTCAGCAATGGACTCCAGAAGGGACCCATAGGTCTTTTCACGGTTGATGAACCTGGTAATGAAGTCACTGCTGTCGGCGATGTCAGTGTGCTGCTTGATCTTCTGAAAGGACGTCTCGATTTCCTTGTTCCTGACGATGATCTTCTCCATCTTAAACTTGAGCATCCTCTTCATGAAAATGTTGGCATACTAAATTTTAATCCACTCCTTTTCTTCCTTGAGCTTGTCGGTCATGGCGCTCATCATGACCTCCTCAAGTTCCCGCTCCCTGATCTCCTTCTTGCGGATGTTGTCCTGCTTCTTGCTCAGTACCTCGTGGAACAAGTTGATCTTGGTGGATCTTTATCTCTGCTTGCCCATCACTGTCTTGTCGATGGACTCCACCATCTATCTGCATCTTGTGCTTAGTTTGGTCTTGTTAAAGCATTCCGTCCTCAGGGATTTCAGCTTTGTTCGATTCCTGTTCAGCTCAATGTCCTTATCGAAGTACCTCTTTTTTAGAACCAGATTGTCCTTCTTGGCCTTGTCCTGCATGTCGTAATAGATGTCCTTTGTCAGCAGAACAGACTCTAAGATCGCATTAATGCCATCTAATTGCTCCTTGACTTCAATCAACTCCTAAATAGCCTGCAACGTACATGCCTTGTATTGGAGATCATTTCATTATGCTTATTCTCCTCGAATTTGAGATTGTCGATGGCCTTCTTCATCTTTTACATGTTTGCCTCCTTCTTCTTGGTTTCAGTCTTAAGTTCATCATACTTCCTCCTGACCTCGACAATGGTCTGCCCTATCTCTGCCAGTTCATTCTATAGTTATTTCTTATCCTCGATTCCCCCTTCCTCCCCGACATCGATAATTTTAGTCATGTCATTTTACCTAACTTATAGTGGCCGTACTTGATGCCTTTGGCAAGAGCCCTGTCGACCACAAACTTGTCATCTTTGCCCTCCATGAGGGAACTTTCGAACGTTTCATGGAATCTTCTCCTTTCCTGTTGGTTTTCAAAACTGTTAGGTTACATTATTCAATTTAACTAAGTCCGGTCATCAATATCTCATCAATAGAGTCTATTCTATCACCATTATCATCAACCTATGCTCTAGTTTTATTTGAGTTAACGTTAGATTCATTCCCACAGTCATTGTAATCAGTCATTGTAATCAGTCAAATGCTGCTGCAATCCGTCAGATTGCTATTAAATAAATAAAATAGTTCAAGGATGAGCTTGTTTGGGAAGTTTAAGACGTACTTTGTGCAGTAAAAAAACAAAGGATTCTCCATGAAGGAGCCCGTCGGCTCACAGGATCTGGAGAAAAAGTCCACTGACTCCTTTGAACTGATTGTAGCCGACCTTCTGGACGAGGATTAAGAAGCCCTCGGCAATGAGAACCTCAAGAACAGCGACCTATTCTAGGAGTTAGTCTTCGAAGGCGAATATGAGCTCCATGAATAAATTCAGAACATGTACGTGCAGGACTATATCTTTGTGCATAAATATTCCGAGGGCAGAGAGATCACTGTCGAGGAGTGGAAGGACATGATCGACAAGCAGAACCTGGGCTTGCAATCCATCAAGAACATCTACTTCTCCTTCTTGAAGGGAATTGACTTTTCAGTCAGGAAGAACGTTTGGGACCTCTTGGCAAACACCCGTGAAATGAAGCAGCAAACAGGCAAGTCCTATAAGGAGCTTACTGATGAGAGCACCCTCCCGGAGAGCGAGGTGTCCATTATCAAGAAGGACGTCCCAAGGAGTGTCAACATCACCGTCCACCTCAAGGAGCTCAAGAACATTCTGGTCGCCTATGTCAATTTCAGTGGCAGGTCCTACACTCAGGGCATGAACCTTATCGCAGGGTCTCTTCTTACTCTACTGAGTTTGGACAATGACAAGGAGTTGAAGGAGTTCGACATTGTTGAGCAGGAATTTGAGGAGAGGGTCTTTTGGGTCTTTATCGGGATCATGAAGTGGAAAAAATGGGAGGGCCTTTTCGAAAAGGATCTGTCCGGGCTGAAGAGGATGCTAAGCAAGCTGTAAAGCCTTCTGAAGGAGCACGTGCCAGCAGTGTACGACAGGATCATGTCCCTCGAGTGGGACCTGACGATCTTCTCTCAATACTACATCACCATCCTGCTGTACAACACCCCGAAGGACTTCTCCAAAGTGATCCTCGACCTGTTTCTTCTGGATGGGGAAAGCATCATTCACTCCCTGGTGATCAGGATGATGAAGCTGCAGGAGTCCACTATCCTGCAGATCAACGACGAGGCAGAACTCATGATGTACTTCAAGAAGGGCTTAGTTGAGGATTGCTTCAAGGGCCATGAGAAGAATCAACTCAACGCCAAGAAACTTGAGGACTTCGATCTCAACTTTATCAAGACCTACTCAGTGTGACACTGATTGCCCTTTGAGTTTATACTTTTTTATTTATGATTGATGAGGGTTATGAAATGAGCCAGGTCAAAGCTCAATCTCAAATGTAAGAGAATTATTATTCGTCGAACCGCGAATACTACTAAATGAGGTCCAAACAGCTGCTGCCCAAGCTCCCTCAGATGAACTACGAACCTGATAAATCATCAAAGCTGTCTTCAACTTACGAAGGCTGTATGCAGATCTACAAAAACAAGCAAAAAAGGCAAGAGTCAAACGAATTCTTTGAATCGCCCTTGCTGAAGGAGTTCAAGTAGAAGAGGAACCTAATGTTCAGTGACTAAATTATTGACAAAATAATAAAGCAGTACAAAATGGACTAGTACGCCTCCAACGTGCAGCTGAGGGACTTTGTGGGAGACCACGACTCTTGCTTCCTCATGTACGACATCATCAGAAGCAAGGTCATCAACTGATTTTAAATTGAATTCCTTATTTAGGAATAAGACGCATACTGTTCATACAGTTTTAATACTCGCAAATAAATTCTTTTCCAGTTCGCCCTCCTTCCTTCTTTTTATTTTTTTTACAACTCTTTCACTCTACGACTATAAGCTATAAAGTACTTCGAGTCACTGGACTAGGAACTTGAGGTTCTCGTTTTCGGTTTATAATTGCTTGCATTTGGTTTGTAACCGCTAAATGTCCTCCACCAAGCTTTTTTAGGAAGTGCTGGTGAGTTCGGGGGCCACACCTTTCTTCAAGCTAGAAAGGGGAAGAGAGGCAGATGATAATAGTTGGTAGGGAAGATAAAAAAAATTTTCATGTTGAAAACTAATATTATTTTATTCAAGAAATAAAGTGTTATCTCACTGAAATATTTTATTTTATTTCGATCCTCGGGAGGAGAAAAATGTGCCTCTGCCTTCAGATAGCTGGATTTGCACCTCAAGGTTTAGATTGAGGCTGACCAGGGATTGTATTATTTTTGAGTTTCTTTCATGTCGGAAGTTATTCCTCGAATAATTAATACAGCATCATCAGGGCTGCTCATCGACCACTCTCATGCCTCCTAGCCTCTGCCTCGTCCTTGAGCTTATTCTATCCAACAACTTCCTTTCCCATTTCTAAAATCGAGGTGGACTCTGCTGAAGAGTGGATGAAAAATGATTGGGCTGCTTCGTAGGCCATTTGCTGAGAGTAACAGCCCTGAGATGACTGCTGCTGCCTGTTCTGTTCTGTTGTATGCTCTTCATCCATGTCTCATAGTTACTTTTAACTTCATATTAATTGCCATGCATTCTCTTGCTGCCAGATATTTTGAACACAGATTGCTGTTTACTATGGTGTCTTTTCTTTGTTCTGGCATTCTTCTGGGATATTGATTCACTGCGCATTATTATTGATCCAATAAGCCCTTACATGCACTTTGTGCATCCTGTGCGCTCGGTTTTGGTGCAGTCGATGCATTTGATGTCAGGCTTCCCTCGAAGCACTTGATTTTTGACTGCCATTTGATATCTTCTATTTTAAATACTGTATTTAGAAAATAAATAAACTCAAATTCAATAAATCCCTTTGGCGGCTAATTCTTCTTTGACTCTGGTAAAGTAGGTGGCATCTGGATAGCCAAAGTAGGCGGACCCTCCGCTTGTGTTTGTCTTGTGATGAACTCCATTCCAGACGATCTGATTGTCCCTTCCGGTTGTGACACTCCTACCAATGGTAAAGATGAGCTTCCTATCAAAGGCCTCTTTTAGGAGGCTCAACACTTAGTTGCCTCCTTTGTTGTCAGGCAAATAGGCTGTTCTTCCAGTGCCAGGGAAGGATATTGGGCCTCTGCTCCCTGATTTCATACTATAGTTGATAATAATGGTCCCGACATCCTCATACCCGTCACAGTGCATTTCCGGGTGGACTGACCATGTCATATTCCCATGAGGCTGATCTCCAGTCATATACCCATGAATGACTGAACAGACTGGGCACTTGAACCATTCCTTATCACTAAGCAGCATCTTGAGGCATCTATAGTGAAGCAAGTGGCTGCACTTCAAGGCGATGATGTCTTCATCGTCCTGCTTGGTCAACTCGGCCTATAGATCTTCCACTTCATCAAATTCGAACTGACAGATGCTGCACTTGGAATCAGATGGCTTTTCCTTCTGAAGGATGAACTAAAACAAAGGAAAGTATGTGAAGTGGCTTATTCTGAACAGCTTGTGGTCCTTCTGGGACTCCTTCTTGCAGTAGAGGGGAATTAGGCTGCCCATTTATTTGAACAGCTTGTGGTCTTCTTCAATTTCATAGATTGAATGCAAGTTAACTTTCGCCTTTGCTCCTTCGTAGTCGATAGTCGCAGGGAGTCCTATGTTATTTTCACTCATGTCCTTAGAGAAGGCCTTGACCATCTTTTTGGGCTACTTAGCGATTTCCTTCGCCTTGGGGGCACTTTTCCCTTTTGTCTTTCGACTTGGTTTAATCTTCATCTGTATAATTGCAATTAATTCTTTTTTAAGTGTGCCAAAATGAGCTCTATTTACCAATTGAAAACATGAATCTATACAAATCACAACGAAGTCGCCTAATGCTAGGCTCTTATGGAATCAAAAAAGCCGTGGCTCATTGCTTCTTCGACACTGATTCGTTTCTACGGGTTGAGAGCCAGCAGTCGATGAAGCAGGTCATCGAGGGAGTCATCGTACCCTTATCTGAATTACACGTAACGATTACATCATGGCGATATCCCGGAGAGTGACCTTCTCAATATCCTTGGGCAGCTTGAGCTCATAGCCCAAGTTCTTGCACTGATCGATGACGTCGTTGCCGAAGAAATTGGCCAACTCTACAATGTAGTTGATGTAATAGCAGTTCTTGATGTTGTTGGGCTTGTTGATCATCCTGACATTGTTGAAGATGTTGTATTTCCTGGCCACGAACTGCAGCAGGATGACCCCCACCGGCCAGATGTCCGACTGGTAGGACTGCTGCGAGTGGTGCAGGATGGACTCCAGGGGCATGTAGGTCTAGGTGCCGATCTTATTGCGCCCGATTATCCTGAGGCAGTCGGCCAGCCGTCGGTAGATCTTCAGGTGCTCCTCCAGTTCCGGGTCCTCCCTTTTCTCGTCCTTCATCTTCTTGTACCTGTCTTCCAGAATTATTTGAAATTTGGGGTCGATTTCAGCCAGTCCGAAGTCGATGATCATCCCCTTCTTTCGATCCGGGTCGTACAGGAAGTTGCCTGGCTTGATGTCCCGGTGGTATATTCCGATGTCCTTCAGGTTCTTGAGCCCTATCAGCAACTCGTACACGTAGTGCTTCACATCTTCGATCTCGAAGGTATTGAAGAAGGTCTTCCATAGTCAATAGGGTACGATGAAGGGCTTGAATTTAAAGTACTCGAGCACAATGTGAGTAATGTCGTGATGGACAAACAGGTTCACTAATTTCGGCAAGTTGGGCTTGTTCTTGACCAACAGCAGAAAGGCCATCTCGGCGTAGATCAGCTCCCGAGAGACCGTGTTAAAGTTGATCTTGATTGCGCATTCGGAGTCATTGCTGGATGCAGTGTTGACAGCCTGACTTTAGAGTTCAATTACTTTGTAGACAACCCCGTACCCGCCTCGACCGATTTCCTTGGTGATTTTATAATTATAGGCTCTCAGGTAGCTGAAGTCTGCTTTGATCTTGTAGTACTTGTCCGTCTGGCTGATCTTGGGCTTCTTCGGCTCTGCCTTTTTATCAGTCATCAAATTATTATGATATTTAAACATTCCATTCGCTATAATTAAGACGTTTTTTTGCTAAATTAATGATCTACCCGCATTTATTCTAGTCAATTTCTAAAGACATATTTTCGAGGGATATGCTCTTGCTTGACTTTGCTGCTACGAAATGACTGAATCAGAGTAGTGAATATAATATCAGAAGATCTAAGGGGATCCATTCGGTTGAGTGGGTCTGTTGGGCAGAGGCAGACAGTCATGTATCTTCGCCGATAGAAGCCGAGGGGACTTCAATTTGAGCAGAAGTTCCTTTGCCTAGTCGCCAGGCAGATATTTGAAGTTTGCCTCCAAGTAGCCATTAAAGCTGGCTATAATGTTGTCCAGACAGTAGTCGTGCTAGTTACAGATCAGGAACTAGATGATATCAACTCCTTGCAAAGCAGTTATGAATTTATTCTCAAAGTCCTTCACTAATAGATACTATATTTGCTCAAGCAACTGTCTTGGCACCTTTCCAACCCTTTCTTTGATGACGGTGTAGAAGTCGATAAGTTCTGTCACTGAATTGATGATGGATGGCTTTCTGTTGGTCAGGAGATCATCGACAATAGAATCCTCATCCTCCTTGTCAAATTATAGTCCTGGCAAGTATTTAATGATCTTTGTGAATGAGTTTAGCTGTTGAAAGGCTATCTTTGGTTCTTGGAGGCCTTTGAACAAAAATTCCTTGAAATCCTCGATCAGGACTACATTTGAATTTGTGTTCACTATTGAGTAGGTCTCAACGAGCAAGGCAAAGAATTAGCCTGAGCAGTCATACTCAGATTTATTTTGAAGGAGAGAGAGCAGTCGAGGTTGAAAGTGCCCAAACACGATGACCTTTTGGCACATCTGAAAAAAGTTCTCCTGCCCATTCTTGGAAATGGCAAATGCCCTGAAAATATCGCAGATGGTTCTGGTGGAATACTCCATCCCCAAGTTGATCACCACACGCTCCTCAATTTTGTCCCACAGCTTTGACGAATAGCGCCCCGCATCCAAAAGACTGACTGCCAGCCGCTGGTAGTAGGTCATGTTGACCTCCCACATGGTGATGGCAACATTCCTTTCTATTTTCTAGTAGATCTAGTTCTTGAGTTGCTCATCCTGCAAACAGGTGAATGCCTCCATGGCTTTCACAGATTCGTCGAAATTGACGTACCACTAGTCGTCGGCGACTCTTTGTGCGATCTCATTGTAGAGTTGTCTGTGCTTCTTGAGTCCCATCCGCTTGATGAGCCAGGCGACTGTTGCGACTTTTTGGTGCCTTCCTCTTCCATTTTCCCATAGCTTGATCTGGCTGTCGATGGTCTTCGCCTGTTGGAAAGTAAGGGCGAGGCTAGCATCATCGTGCAAGACATCAGATAAGTGCTCCAACAAACAGACCTTCTCATTGAGTGCCTGCTCTTTAGTAATAGTGGCGATAATGGGCGGGATTTTATTGGGCAGTTAAGCATGATAGTATTTGCTTTCGAGAGGGATATTGACAAAGCTCCTACTAATAACTCGCAAAAGCACCTTCATCATAAATACAAATATAATCTGCATTCATATGATCATCCTTTGATTAATATGTATCATTCCTTCACGTCATTTGAGACTACATTCCTTTTTGAATAGGTTGTCTGAGAGCATTCGATGTTGAAGTTGGTTTCGCCTCTTTCTTCCATTCCTACAAAGTTCCTTGTGTCGCTGCCTACGTAGTTCTGCCTTGGCCTGACGATCTTGTTCTCTGGGTCGTCGAGGAACTCCGTCCAATGCGCCAGCCATCCCACGACTCGAGGTATCATGAATAGGACCGGGAACATATCAGTTGGGAACCCCATGGCCTTGTAAATGATTCCACTGTAGAAGTCCACATTGGGGTACAACTTCCTCTCGATGAAGTAGGGGTCACTTAGGGCTATTCTTTCCAGCTCCACTGCAATTTAAACTAGCTCCTCTTTTCCAGTGACTTCAAACACTTCATGCGCCACGTTCTTGATGATCATTGCTCGAGGATCATAGCTTTTATAGACTCGATGGCCAAAGCCATATAATAGACTCCTCTTATTTTTGACATCTTCGATAAACTGAGGGATATTCTCTTTCTTCTTGATGGATTAGAGCATCCTTAGGACTGCCTAGTTAGCTCCGCCATGCTTAGGCCCATACAGAGCTCCTGAGGCTCCTGCTATGGTTGTATAGATATCGACACCCGATGAAGATAGATGTCTGACGGCAGCCGTGGAGCAATTGAGCTCATGCTCTGCATGCAGAATGAATAGTATTTCCAAAGCCTTGACTAGTTTGGGATGCGGCTTGAAGTCCTTTTCATTCACCTTATCTAGCATGAACAAGAAGTTTTCAACATAGCCTAAATTTTCAGAGGGCAGATTATACTAGCGGCCGATTCTGTGCCTGTACGCATTGGCAGCTATGGTTGGAACATTTCCTAAGAGCCTATAGATTTGCTTATTCCTGACTTGCTTGGACTTATAGACTCCTTCGCCAGCCAAGCTTGGGTTCTGCTCAGGGTGGAGGGTCGACAACCCTGCAATAGTGCTGCACAAGATTCCCATTGGATGGGCGTCGTATCGAAAGGCCCCCATCATGGACTGCACATCAGAGTGCACAAAGGTGTGGTCCTTGACTCTCTTTTGGAATAGAGATGCTTCCTTTGGGGTAGGGAGCTCTCCAAACAACAGTAGATGTGCGACTTCTAGAAAGTTTGCCTTCTGAGCAAGGACTTCAATCGGGTAGCCACGATACTCGAGAATGCCTTTGTCGCCATCGATATAGCAGATGGTAGAGGTGCAGGTGATGGTGTTCATGTAGCCGGGGTCATAGCCCCTCAGGACCTTCCCCTTATAGTTGATCTTTTGGAGGTCAGTGGCCTTGATGAAGCTGCGATTGGTGGGGATGTCATAGGTCTTCCCTGTCCGTGTGTCAGTGATGGTAAGGGACTCCTTCCCCCTGATTTGATGGTTGAGGATGTTCAGACGATTCATCGATATTATAGATAAGATTCAATTGATGTCATACTAATATCGCCGCTTTTATCAAGATTATGGCTGATCAATTGGATGTCATTATTCTTTGATAGCTTGGTTCCTGAGGAGTTCTCGGTGGATGCACTGGAACAGAATGATGATGATGGGGTTGGGGTTGGGGTTGGGGTTGGGGTTGGGGTTGGGGTTGGGGTTGGGGTTGGGGTTGGGGTTGGGGTTGGGGTTGGGGTTGGG
>CAXHSH010000872.1:0-11942 GCA_964019135.1 Arenicola marina
TGACAGCGCCGCGAAATGAAATGACAGTTCGCATTTTATCAAAACCGGACAGAAGGTGGCGGAAGGGGGTGGAGGGGATGCGGGTGTGGGACAAGGTGGTCGTTGTGGCTGTGGTTCTTTGAGCCAAAGGGGGTGAAGTGGTTGGGGGGGGGGCCTGGCGGACAAGTGAAGTGTGTGAAAGGCTGAGGGAGATGAAGGAAGGTTGGGGGGGGGGGGCGGGGGTGCAGAATCGGATGAGGAAGCTTGGGAGACATGCAGGAGGGTGACAGAAAGAGGGGAGGGGAGAAGGGAGGGGGAGGGGGAGGGGCAGAGAGCCATATTAGGGTCGATACCAGCGATGGGATCGGGAGAATAAAAGAGCCCGACTTGAGCTCTCTGGGCCGGAACCGGAGAGATGTCAGACTACGAAGGGAGGGGAGGGTGGAGGGGGTGGAGGTGGTGGAGGGGTGAGGGGGTGGAGGTGGTGGAGGGGTGAGGGGGTGGAGGTGGTGGAGGGGTGAGGGGGTGGAGGTGGTGGAGGGGTGAGGGGGTGGAGGCCGGAACCGGAGAGATGTCAGACAACGCCGGGAGGGGTGGGTGGAGGGGGTGGAGGTGGTGGAGGGGTGAGGGGGTAGAGGCCGGAACCTGAGAGATGTCAGACAAGGCCGGGAGGAGGGGGTGAGGCAGGGGGGGGGTGAAGGCGGAAACTGAGGGGTGTCAGACTACTCAGGAGGAGAGGGTGAGGTGAGGGAGGGGTTGGAGGGGGTGGGCGGGTGGAGGCCTGAACTTGAAAGATGTCGGACAAACTTAGTGGGTGGCGAGGGGGGGGGGGGTGGGGTGGGGGGTAGGGTTGAAAAAGAGCGAAGTCCGCATTGGCAATGGCTATGGAGACGGGGACAAAGGTATAGGCTTGCCCATCTGATCCCCCCCCCCTCTCCAATCCCTACCCCCCTCTCGCCTCCACCCCCCCTCCCAACTTTTGCCCGGTCGCCTCTGGTGAATATGGCGGAAGGATGAGCATTCATGTCAAGGGGGATACAGAAAACACGGACTGCCATGGAAATTGGAAAATCTGCATGGCCAGGGCGGTCGGGGGGTGCGGGGTAGAGGCTGGTGTGGGAGGAGGGGGGGGGGGCAGGGAGGTCATGGGGGGCCGAGGAGAGGGAGAGCAGGGTATCTTATAGTGAGGTGTGGGTTGATGAGTAGATGTGTAGGGGGGGGGGGAGGGAGGGTGAGGGGGTGGGGGGTGTCGGGGGAGGGAGGAATAGCGGGGGGGGGGGTGTCGCTGTGGCACGACCGCTGAATCAGAAATCCTGCTATCTCCCTCCACCCTTGAGGTGATTATAACTGTGCAACGTAGATGGTTGGGGGTGGGGTGGGGATAGGGGAAATGGGTAGGGTGTCAAGCGGTGCGGGTGCGGGGTGGAAGTGAAAGCCAACGAGAGTGGCGCCGATGTGGTGTTTGTCCTGTATAGAGACGACCAGCGGACAGGGTGGGAGGCCATGGGGCTGGGAGGGGTATGGGGGGGGGGTATGGGAGGGGGGAGGGGTCCGTGGGTGACGGCCACGGCTCCCAGAGCTGACAAGCCGGCTTGGACGTCACATCCCAACCACCCCGGCAACTTTTAATAAAAGTCTCGCCGATGGCTGCAACAATACCCGTCAATCTCGCGAGATTATCCGAGACTCCGAACTCGGCCGGTTTCATTGGCGGACGTCGGGGAACGGATATTTCCCCGTATTCCACGTCCGGGTCTCCCCCCCCCCTCCCCCTCACGCGGACCCCTCCCCCCCCTCCCCCTCCCCCCTCATCCACCCCCCGGTATCCCTCTCTCATTCCATTGCCAACCAACCGTATACAGAGCTCAGCGCGGGAGGCCTCCAACGCCCCACCCCCTCCCCCTCCTCCCTCACCCCCCACACCCTCCCGTACTATATTCATGTCACACAAAATGAATACCCTACATCCTTACCCCCCCCCCCACACCCCTCCTCCACCCCACCCCCTCCCCAGCACACAGTTATCCCCACTCGAAATGCCCCCTCAATGCGTTTGCTAACCCCAAAGATTGCCGAGCTTTGTGTCCGAGGACTGATAAAAAAAAGGGAAAAGTGGAAAGCCCCGACCAAGGCGCCCAGTCGACTGAAATTAGATGAATCTAAAATGAAGCCTGTCACACTGACGTATATAGCCAGCTATAGCGGCTGGACCAAGAATCCGCTGCAATCTGACCTCAAGTTGCCTTGAATCCAAATCTCCCTTAATTATCTTCGCACGCGATGGCGGGCAGTCTGGCGTTGGGGGAGGGGGGGACATCGAGGGTGGATGAGGAGGGGGACAGCGAGGGTGGATGGGGGGGGCAGCGAGGGTGGATGGGGGGGGGGGGCAGCGAGGGTGGATGGGGAGGGGGACAGCGAGATTGGATGGTGGGGGGGGAGGGGGGCAGGGCATTGGTTGCTGGGCCCGAGTGGGTGGATGGTGGGAGGGAGCGGGAGGGGGTTAGGGGACTTACGGACTGGCAGAGGTAGCTTTCATGTAATCGAGTCGTGTAGGGGATCAACTTGTATAGGCGGTGGGTGTAGGGTAAGCAGGGACACCAGGGATACCAGGGACACCAGGGGCGTGGCACGTGGTACCAAGCTATATGCGGTTGTATTGACCTCCGCGGTGTCTCTCTCTCTCTCTCTCTCACCCACCTCTCGCTCTCTCTCTCTGTCTCTCTCTGTAACGTCGTCTATCTCCTACGGTTTCTGTGTCGGGGTCTCTCTGCCTTCTCTCTCCGTCCTTCCTTCCCCGTCTCTATTTATTGCCTCCCCTCACCCCTCCTCTCTCTCTCTCTCTCTCTGTCGCCCCTCCCCCCTCTCTCTCTATGTCGCCCCTCTCTCTCTTTCTTTCTGTCGCCTCTTCCCCCACTCTCTCTCTCACCCCCTCTCTCTATATGTCGCCTCTCGCCCCACTCTCTCTCTGTCACCCTCCTTTATATATGTCTCATACACACTCTCTCTCTCTTCACCGCCGGTGCGTTACTCTATCTCTCTCTGTCTGTCACTCACCGTCTCCGCCTATTTCCTATTTATCGAACCATCTTTGTATATCTTGCTATCTACCAAGTCCTGTCTCCGCCCACCTTTCTATTCACCGACACCTCTCTCTCGTTATATTTTCTTATATTTGTATATATTGTTTTTAACCGACCTTTTCTATCTACCAACACATCTCTCTATCTCTTTCGACTTTCGTTATCTGTATATATATAGCTTCTACTGTTTTGTATTCAGCAACCACATATTATTCTGTTAGAACGACCCCAGCGAACAAAGCACAGTGCCCTTCACATACAAAGACAATGCTTTTAAAAATAATTCTGCCTATATAGAAGATACAAAACGCGAGTCTCCACTTTAATTTCCGTCAATGGATATCATTTTGTTTTGTCTCGTACAGTTTTGTCGTCACACACGAGCAGCCACACGCTTCGTATATCCATAGCCAGGCTCGGGCCCAATATCCTAGCTATATATAATAGAGCGACGCAAAGCGAGCCGTTCTACCTTACACGACAAGGTGTCAGGACTTGGTGAAACATCCATGTACTTGGCGATTTTTATTGCCCCACTTTCTTGACAACAGCCAGCAGTTTTTATTCTACTGAGCGAGAGGAGTTTGCAAATGTCACGTGTCAACTAACTAAAATTTTAGGACCTAGATAACTAGATAAGATTTGTGCCATTGCAGTTTTAGGGCTAGATTTCGAATATCCAAAATGCAAAAACAATAAAGACGTCGACGTCACACCACTGATCCAATTATCACTTCGTCTACAGGGTGCCTACGGGCGACTTTCAAGTCAGAAATGGCAGTTTCAATTTTCGCTAAATTTCACAAACACTGCAGATGCTGCATGGTGAGTTATGTTTTCTCTACATTTGATATTTTCGTTACATTTATTCCTGTTTACGCGGCACCCGATGAATGAGTATTTAGCAACGAAATACACTTTTCTCAGAGTGAAACTTCGTTACTATTTGCGCATGAATTCATGCGTAGACAGAATCAAAACCCTACAAAGTTGTGCACGCACGTAATTCAGTATCACACGATACGGAAACACATGCTAACACCTTATTAGTCACACCCCAGAAAGGCATATGTCTACGACTGTTCATCACATATGCATTTTTTCTCATTACACCCACAAATAATTTTCTTGCATATAAGTCTTTATAATAATTCAATGTATAGTCTTTAAATATTTTTTAACAAGTTGAATGAGATTGTTTTATTGAAATTAATGATACAATGGCATAGTTTACGGCATTACCCGTTCGCGCCTATACACTGTAAGTGTGGAAGATACTTAGATCATGATGGAATTTTCTTCCTATAGATCTACAGAATTTTCAATTAGTGATTATTTTAGCCATGGTATCAATGCTACAAGGGTTTGATAAATTTATACATAGTCGTAATTAAACTGATAATATCGCTTTCTCCTTTTATGTTATGCTTTGTGAGTATTTATGTTAAATTACACATTGTTGCAAGAAAATATCTTGTGTAAGCAATGCAGTTTACTTTCTTCGTTTCGTATGAAATTGTTTGTATAATAATGTAAACACTGGAATATTTCGTTAGAACATTTTCTAAATTTCGCCAGCGCCAGAGAAGTTATTTGGTAACCTTCTTGAAAATGTAGTAATTTGGGAGAATAGAAAACGACAAAACTATAAAAGTGTTACCCGTACTAAAATATTTTAAATGCGTTCATGTAATTCTCATCGTTGTCATGTTAAACCATGTTGTAAAAATAATTGAAGTCAAATATTCAATAAGCTTTGCAGCCAATACTCCTGTTATTGTAAGGTGCTACTATTACTTTGATGTGTTTGAAGGTTATCTATTGCAAAGCCTTCTACAAATTCGTTTCTCGCTGTGGACATAAAGCGATATCATATAGCTTTGACTTTGGTTGGTGTTTAGATACTCAGCTAACTCAGCTAACGATGCTTACAACGGGAGGAAAAACATCCGTTTAGCAACAAGGATACATGTCTCAAAAATAGCATTACGGTGAAGGTAAATATTGGCGACTTGCGTTGAGATACTCAAGCACCAGCTCTAGGGGATGGGCATGGTTATATAGTCTTCCCCACCTCAAGAGTTTGTGGCAATATACCACAATGCGGCTAGCGATCCTTGAAGAGCCACTGACAGTGGTGAAAAACACCTTTCTCCGTTGCCCTGTATATTTCTTTTGTGGCTGAAATCGACATTCTCAGAAGGAAATGTTTGCGTTGCTTACAATAGGAACATCAGACGTATAGTGTAGCCCGAGGGGATTTCAATCTGGGAGCTGCCAGGGGAGAATATTACGTTACCAAATATTTTATAACAAACCGGATTCGTGGTTGGAAATTAATACGATTTGTTTACAACTGCCGAGGGCCATGGTCTAAAATTTCCTGGCCTGTTTTCTTATCCATTATCGGTTTATTGCTTAGCAAATCTTTTTTTTTTGTTAGATAATGCTGGCTTTATTTATTCCGTCGAGTCGGGAGGCTTCCGGAATGTGGTATTTTGATATTCGCGTCTACTGTAATAAACGTCAGCGTGAGGTTTAAACGTATAACCAAAAGACATTTAATTACAAGCGACACCTAATTTGTGTGGGGATATCATATGATTCACAAATTAAAAAATAATTCCATGCCACCAATAGGTGTATATTTCATCAAACACAATAAGGCCCAATATTACGCTTCATTCAATTTTTCCAAAGGTTACAACCTGCTTAAACTATTATAACCTATCTTACCTCACTGAGGTATGCCCCGCTGCATTTAAATTGTAATAATAAAATACTGGAGCTGCGAATTTCAAAGTACACCTTAAAAATTGCCTTAAAACATGTGTTATTTAATTTATATAGTAAATGTAAGGAGTAAATTCAAACAAATAGACCCGTGTTCGTACGCTGAATCGACGGGCCACAACTGGATATATAAATAGTTGGATGTTGGTCCAGTGGTCCAGTGAACTGTCCATGAAGGCCCGGTCGCCACACATTAACCCCAATAAACTCTGTCATAAACTGACTTTTGACCAAGGCGTCCGGGTGTAAAATGCAACGGAAACGAGGGGATTGTAAACATTCTCCCAACAGACTCATCACGTGACAAGCCCTGAGGGGTGAGGGGGGTGGTGTCCATTTTTGGGGCTGACCAGCGCGGGAATGTCATAGTGCGGCTAAAAATAGCACACTGGGCGATTAAAGTTTATAACCTTCCCGCCGAGCAACCCCCAACCGCCCGCTTACCGCTTACCCCCCCTCCTTCCTGTTTGAATCTCCGACCGGGAACTCATCCTACACCACGCCGTGTGAAAACCGCCAACCGAGGTAAGTTGTTGATTTCTCCACGTCACAAGTGGCGTTGACCAGAATACTTACTAACAGGTTGTTATCGAGAAGAGTGTCTGTTTCTAACGAGGCAGGTGTCTCCGCGGATAAACCCCTTTCTATGGAAACCGTTGACGCATCGGTGGATCTGCGGTCGCAGCCACGTCAAATCCAAGATGGCGTCAAACCCAGAGTTGTTGTTACACCAAGCGACTCGTGCGGTCAGTGCGTCTGTAGGTTTCGGGTGAAATCGACAAGGTTCGACCTGACAGGGGGGCGGGTATCGAGCGGAAACTAAACGGCCACGCTCAGACCCGGCCTCCCAGCGAGAATAGATCCACAACGGAGACATATCTTCCACGGATTATTGAGAAAACGAACAATGATGAATTACGCCGGTCGGGTTTTCTAACAACCCTGTCATGGCGAGTTTCATGGTTCCACCCCATGCTTGCTACGGCCGGGAATATTCGCATCTCTTTTTTATATTATTGATTCTTTATTTATTTTGGAGAAAGCAATTTTGAGCTCTTCATCCTTTATAAAGTGACATCTCGGTGAAGCAAAAAGCTCTCTCCCGAGACCTGTGTTAGGAGGGTTAATTCCCCCAAAGAATATTAAAACTCTATGAGTGTCGGTCGCTATCTAGAATTGCCACAATTCGTAAAATCTAATATCTTGTAATGTTATTTTTGTGCATCATCTCAGGGAATAACAACGAAACAATACTATTTTTCCAAGTGAACTTAAACCTTTATTTTGTTGTGATTACACAGACAACTTCTATATTATGTAGAGTGTTTATTTTGTATAACGCGAAACCGCATTTATAAGAAACGTTTACAGCATTATTTTAAATTTGTTTGATCGCAAATGATTTGACAGTAAAATTATTTCAGTCGGTGTGCTATCTAGATCTGTCACAAGTTGAATTGTTATACCTGCGAAAAAAAAATTGTGTGCCGAATAAAAAAGTAAAAAAATATCACCCTGTCCCTAAACGAATAATTTTATAATAAACATATACTCACAGCCAGGGATTTGGGTTAGTAAAAAATATCCTTGTATTCCGAAGAAATATAGAAATATATCCAAAATATAAACATGTGTATTCCACCGCTTTCCGTGTTTTATAAACCGCTGTATTTATACAGACAATTCCATAAGGGAGACAGACACAGCTGGTAATTTGACTGGAGGCCCACCAAGCGCTACTGGCCGCCTTCCCTCTCCTGGTCTGAACTGCCGGGCACGGGGACTGGCGCTTTCGGCGAAAAGGGAGCTCACATCTATGTCCTAAAATAATAGGTCTTTTGCCCCCTTAAAACAATTTTCAAAAGATTTATAGGTCACGTGATAGCATGGGGGCAATAATGGGCCAGTAAAAAGGGGCCCCCGGCGTGCTAGCCCCCCGGATTTATGTCCGGTTTAAAGAGCCCCGATATTTGTCCCGACGGTATTAAACTGCTGATTTATGTAGAGAATGGCGGCGATTAACACGGGACTCTGTTGGCCGGGTGGGTACATGGCGAGGCTGGCAACGTCGGCGGTGTGGCCTTCCGTGGTACACTCACTATACCAGGACACGGTGGGGAGGGGGGGGGGGGGAGGGGTGTACTATATACACAATCTGGGTGGGAGGAAGAGCCCCCCGCGAAATAATATCTCCACCATTCATTCACCTCCCACCCACAAATTGTTTCACATGTAGTATCGTCGTTATAGTTCACCCATATTGCCGGCCAGTGACCCTGCCCCCCCCCCCACCAGCCCTCCCCGCCTCCCCCGCCCTCCACTTCACCCCCTCGATTAATCACCCCACTCTTATCTCCACCCCCATCCTCCCCCCCCCCCCCACCCGCCCCGCTCTGCCCCTCCCCGCCACCCCCTACCTACCCTCACCCATGGCCCCGACCTAGCACCCCCAGTGGTATAATAGCAGGAATGGATGGAGGGTGGGGGTGGCGGATGGGGGGGGGGGGAGGGGGGCATGGAGCGTCTACCGCTGGCATCAACGAAGTCGTAAAAATATTATTAATTGCAACGTCATAGTTAACGGCGCCAATGCTGTTGGTAATGGGGTGTATACACCGCTCCCCAGGACTCGCAAACGAGGGTAATTTGTTGGGACATCAAAACACAAGTGTCTTAACCCCCCCTTAACACCCCCCCCCCCTTCCGCCCGCCCCCTGGTGGTAGGTCGGTCGGTAGATAGGTGGGGGCGGATGGGTATGTATATAGTGGACGCAGCAAGCGTACAGACAAGCACCCTGGCGGCCCCGACGGGGCTCGCCCTATAAATCAATGCCTATTTGATGTACATTTCACGAGCTAGCGAAATAGATCGCCAAAAAAAACCATACGACTGGCTTCATTTAAAGTCCAAGTGAATGGTCTAGTTAAAGGCTATGGGTGTAAGTATTTTTTACAAGGCAATCGTGAGACGATATAACATTTGTTTTTGGCTTTTGGCATAATAAAAAATAAATGCTACACATGCATGTCTCTTTGTCTTTATCGACATGTTATCGTGTCGCATTCACCGCTGGACATAAATCTATTCAATAAACTCGAATCGCTCATGCGTTTTACATGATATTGTGTCAGGCATATTACCACGCACTTACCGCAAAGACAGAGAGAAAGGCTTTAATTGAGATCACACGCCATGTATGTTAATAGATCATAACCCACATATGGTGTCTGGGGACTGAACTTATATATGTCTGGGTGAGATTTATGATGGATTGGAGCTGTAACATTATCAGTAACTGAAGCCATTAATTAATCGGGTGTATTACTTGTGAAAATGCGACATGTTAAACATAAGGGTCACACGACTCATTTGGTAGGAAATAAATTGAATGAATTATTACCAAAAAATATCGCTGTTATATTTAGCTCGATGTCTGAGGCAGAAAGACATTCAATCGTTATATTATTGACGTCCTTTTCGTCGTATTTCCATGGTGAACATTTTACATTGATTGCAAGAAGTATTATTTTCACGTTGTTCTTGTAATTTAATCGTCTTTATTTTAATTTAACCTTTGTAAATGATGGATATATGGATGGACACGTTTGATCTTAGAATTGTTAAATTTTTTTAATAAAATTAAATGTGAGATAAATACATAATAAACTCTGCACATATTTTAAGGATCGTTTCAGCTCAGACATTAAAATTATAAATGTGAGATTAATATATAATAACATCTGTACATATTTTACGGAACGTTTTAGCTCATAGGGCGCTACCATGATTTTAGAAATATTATTCTAATCATCAGTAATATAACTATATCTTTTAAAATTATTCTTTCAATTATTAGGAGTATTATTTAAGCTGTAGGACCTAATATTTGAATTGTTGGCATATTCTTGCATTGGCGATCAGTGATGGATTCACAGTGTCGATGGGTAGCGTTGTTTATATTTCTGCACATCTGAGCCAAGGTCAAGTGTGTTAACGGTGTTTAGCACTTGTACAAAGACGCCTTGTTGTGTGGGTAGAAATTCTACCCGCCTCTGCTGTCGTCATCCGGAGCGAGCCAAGAGTGGTAGGAAGTAGGTAACAAACAGACAGTAAAGAAGGAACGAATCGCAGAGATGGAAATAGAGATGGCGAAAGTGACAACACTTAGGCGGTGGGGGGGGGGGCGAGGTTGAGGGGGGGGGGACTAGGAGTGAACGGGGGTGTGGGTGGGGGCTGAGGGTCAGTAGATGGGTTGTGGTGGGGGTCGGGGTGTGGCACCCCCATTTCGTCACTCATGAGATTCTGGCGATAGCAGAAATATCCTGTTTCTCGCAGGTCTTTCTTTAAGGGGTGGAATTTGCCTGAAATTCACACGGTCGTCTGTCAGTTGTTGGTTTCGTCTTGTGGAACTTCACGTCCGAGCCAATACAAATTGACACCTTTTGACAGCCATGGCGGTGGTATGTGCACCCTGGCGACAGGCCACCAACGCTATTGTCGTACGCACCCCATAAATATAATACAGTGACGGGTGAAGCGCGGAATACGTATTGCGGGAATGTCAAGAAAATTCGTAAATACTGTATCTAATACAGTAAATCCGTAAATTTTAAATACTGCAGCTAATGCACGGCTCGTGGTTATTACTCAAACACCGGTTGAAAATAAATCGCTCTCGTTATTACGCTTGTCAGAGAATTTTTTTTTATAATTACAAGTATTTTTACCCTTGATAGAGAAAACAGGTTGTAGTAGCCTCCGTACAGTTAAATATCGACTCGCATGTTATGTAAACATATCGATTTCATGCGTACACGGGTAACGGGGTAGTATATAACACTGTGATCGCAATGAAGGAAGCTGATAATTTATTTCATCGTGAAATCTACAACGGCGATCGACGAATAAATTTCGTCCTCAATTAAAACGGTGACGGCGATACGATATATTGAGCTCGCCTGGTGGAAAATTCGAAAGTAAATGAACCAACAAAACTATACTAATATCTTCTCCTCCTCTTGGTTAAAAATATGAGGAACAAGTTACGATGGGAAAAAAATTGATTGGCTGTCCTGAAAAGAAGGAGGGTAAAGGAACGGGGGAGGGGGCTAAGGGAACGGAGGAGAATATTTTCTGGTTGTGGTTCTTTACGGTGTTACGGTCGATCTTTGGTAAAGCATGCCCTGCGCTTGGTTGGTTGGTTGGTTGACTGGCTGGCTGGCTGGTGGTACGTCAGGCTCACAGGCTAGCGCATCGACTGACGGACTGGCGTCCTGCATGGGCTGGGTCCCTCTACTGCTGGTCGGCCGGCAGCCCGCCCACAGGCCGTATATATATGTACTTGCAGGCTAGCTGAGGCACTGCTGCTCTCAACGCCCGCCCGCCCACCACTACCCTACCCCACCCCCACCCCCACCCCCACGCCGCACCTCCACGCCCCACCCCACCCGGCTCCCCCCAAAGCCTCACCCCTCACCGCACCTCCACACCCCAACTCCCCATCCCCACCCCCCACCTCCCTAACCCCCACCCCCCACCACCAAGTTGCCGCATGCTTCTCTCTTTCACAGCGAGGGGGAGCCTGTATACAATGCTCTCGCCGCACGCTGACGTAATGCATTAAAAGCTGGTTCCCTTCCTAACGCGGAGCGGCAGCGGCCGCCATTTTTCATCCAGGGAGTTTCTCCCCTCACCCCCCCCCCCGCGCCGTTATAGGTCATAAGGTCAAGGTCGTAGGAGTCACTTGGGCGAGCCCATCTCAGGCAGTCGAGAGCAGGGGAGGGGGACAGGATCCTCAAGAAGGGGGAGTGAATAACGCTGATTGGACCGACTAAAGGTGTAAACAACAACAACAGACTCTCACCAACAGGTGAAAATGACACTGTATTAAATGACGTGATGTACATTTCATGAACGCTGCGTAAATTGTTGAATATTCATGAGGAGTGTGTGGACATCTTTGTTGTGACTTGACTACCTGTGTAACCTGCCCTGGCGTGGGTGAATGGACGCGCTGGACGAAGGTTACGGCCACTGAGGCCTTCAGATTAGGTGCCGGGCGTCGGCCAGAGAGGGCGGGTTGCCTAATC
>CAXHSH010000873.1:0-19000 GCA_964019135.1 Arenicola marina
AGGCGGGGCGCACCATGTCGTGGTGGGTGGGTGGGAGGGGAGGGAGGGTCAGTGGGGGCCGGGGGGGGGGGGAGGATGAGTAAGGCGGGGCGCACCCATGTCGTGGTGGGTGGGTGGGAGGGGAGGGAGGGTCAGTGGGGGCCGGGGGGGGCGGGAGGATGAGTAAGGCGGGGCGCACCCATGTCGTGGGGGGTGGTGGGAGGGGAGGGAGGGTCAGGGGCCGTGGGCGGGGGGGGAAGAGTAAGGCGGGGCGCACCCATGTCGTGGTGGGTGAGTGGGAGGGGAGGGAGGGGAGAGAGGGTCAGTGGGGGTGGAGGGGGTAAGGCGGGGGCACCAATGTCGTGGTGGGTGGGTGTGTGGGTGGATGGGAGGGAGGGTCAGTGGGGTCGGGGGGGGGGGGTTAAGGCGGGGGGGCACCAGTGTCGTGGTGGGTGGGTGCGTGCGTCGGTAGAGATGGAAAATCGAGAGGTGTGTGTGTATGGGAGGGTGGGTGGTGGGTGTAGGTACAAGGAAGGGGTGTGTGTGTCTGGAGGGTGGGTGGTGGGTGTAGGTACAAGGAAGGGGTGTGGGTGTCTGGAGGGTGGGTGGTGGGTGTAGGTACAAGGAAGGGTGTGTGTGTATGGAGGGTGGGTGGTGGGTGTAGGTACAAGGAAGCGGTTTGTTAGGGTGCATATAGATTTCGGATTTGGCCAATAATGTCGCCTTTGCTGGGACAGGGACGGTGTCATGTGCCATGCTACATTTGTCATCCTAACTGGATTATTGGCCACCCCGCCACTCTCCTCTGCTCCCGCCACACACCTCCCCCGGATAAACTGCTAGGCTTGCCGCGTGGGTGTCAGGACTCGAGGGGAGGTGGGGGGAGCGGCGGGGGGGGGGCATTATTAATTGTTTTCGGAAGAGCCGTAACATTATGGTGATGATGCTGATAATGGTGATGATGGTCATTATGGCGATGATGGTCATTATGGTGATCGTGGTCATTATGGCGATGATGCTGATAATGGTGATGATGGTCATTATGGCGATGATGGTCATTATGGCGATGATGGTCATTATGGCGATGATGGTCATTATGGCGATGATGGTCATTATGGCGATGATGGTCATTATGGCGATGATGGTCATTATGGTGATGATGGTCATTATGGCGATGATGCTGATAATGGTGATGATGGTCATTATGGCGATGATGGTCATTATGGCGATGATGGTCATTATGGCGATGATGGTCATTATGGTGATCGTGGTCATTATGGCGATGATGACCATTATGGTCATGATGTTTATTATGGTGATGATGACCATTATGGTGATGATGATGGTCATTATTGATGATGATTGCCATTATGGTCATGATGTTTATTATGGTCATGATGGCCATTATGATGATGATGGTCACTGTAGTGATGGTAAGCATTTGATCAAAGTAAATCTAACATCCACATGTTCGCATAGATCGTACGGTTGGCAAAGCCTACCCCCCCCCCCCACCCTAATACACACACGATTTCCTTACACGACCCCCCCCTCACCCCCCCCCCCCCACCCAACCCGGTCGTGATCCCGAGTACCTTTCGGTACTTTAATCATCCACATAATAATAACGGCACAACATTTATTGCCTGATGACGAAACGTTATCGCGGAAACGCAGATTTGATATTTGCATGACAAGGGGTTGGGTGTATGGCTGACACTGGAGCGGTTCACAGGTGACCACGGCAGTTCAGGCTATGGCAGGACCACTGCTTGTCGGCCTTTTTTTTTGTATGCCATTTTCCAATGTTTAGATGTTTTCACCAAACTCCGCCGCAGGGTGGCGCTGGGTGGGCAAGGTTTAGATGACGGTAAGAGACGGTGACCTTTCCGGACCACTCTGTGGGTGTTACATACGTTATGCGATGTCGACGCAGTATGGCAGAAGCTTGGCCCTTTAGACGGTGTCAGTCGCCCCAGCCTCTGGGCCTCGCATTGACTGGTGCATTGCAGTAATTGCCGGTACAAAGGGTAATTTACATACCAGCGGTCTGCGGCGACACCGATGTCTGTATAACATCCCGCGCCACCCCTCCCCCCAGCACCCTACTCACCCCCCCCCCTCCCTCCCCTCACACCAATTGTGTTAATCAGCTTAACCTGGGTCAGTGCGCTCAGCACGTCCCTTTGAGAGCGTGGAGCACTGACCCAGCACGTCCCTGTGTGAGGTTGGAGCACTGATCCAGCACGTCCCTTTGTGAGGGTGGAGCACTGACCCAGCACGTCCCTTTGTGAGGGTGGAGCACTGACCCAGCACGTCCCTGTGTGAGGGTGGAACACTGACCCAGCACGTCCCTGTGTGAGGGTGGAGCACTGACCCAGCACGTCCCTGTGTGAGGGTGGAGCACTGACCCAGCACGTCCCTGTGTGAGGGTGGGGCACTGACCCAGCACGTCCCTGTGTGAGGGTGGAGCACTGATCCAGCACGTCCCTGTGTGAGGGTGGAGCACTGACCCAGCACGTCCCTGTGTGAGGGTGGAACACTGACCCAGCACGTCCCTGTGTGAGGGTGGAGCACTGACCCAGCACGTCCCTGCGTCAGGGTGGAGCACTGACCCAGCACGTCCCTGTGTGAGGGTGGGGCACTGACCCAGCACGTCCCTGTGTGAGGGTGGAGCACTGACCCAGCACGTCCCTGTGTGAGGGTGGAGCACTGACCCAGCACGTCGCTGTGTGAGGGTGGAGCACTGACCCAGCACATCCCTGTGTGAGGGTGGAGCACTGACCCAGCACGTCCCTGTGTGAGGGTGGAACACTGACCCAGTACGCTCCCGTGTGAGGGTGGAGCACTGACCCAGCACGTCCCTGTGTGAGGGTGGAGCACTGACCCAGCACGTCCCTGTGTGAGGGTGGAGCACTGACACAGCACGTCCCTGTGTGAGGGTGGAGCACTGACCCAGCACGTCCCTGTGTGAGGGTGGAGCACTGACCCAGCACGCCCTGTGTGAGGGTGGAGCACTGACCCAGCACGTCCCTGTGTGAGGGTGGGGCACTGACCCAGCACGTCCCTGTGTGAGGGTGGAGCACTGACCCAGCACGTCCCTATGTGAGGGTGGAGCACTGACCCAGCACGTCCCTGTGTGAGGGTGGGGCACTGACCCAGCACGTCCCATTTGTGAGGGTGGAGCACTGACCCAGCACGTCCCTATGTGAGGGTGGAGCACTGACCCAGCACGTCCCTGTGTGAGGGTGGAGCACTGACCCAGCACGTCCCATTTGTGAGGGTGGAGCACTGACCCAGCACGTCCCTATGTGAGGGTGGAGCACTGACCCAGCACGTCCCTGTGTGAGGGTGGAGCACTGACCCAGCACGTCCCATTTGTGAGGGTGAAGCACTGACCCAGCACGTCCCATTTGTGAGGGTGGAGCACTGACCCAGCACGTCCCTGTGTGAGGGTGGAGCACTGACCCAGCACGTCCCTGTGTGAGGGTGGAGCACTGACCCAGCACGTTTCATTTGTGAGGGTGGGGCACTGACCCTGCACGTCCCTGTGTGAGGGTGGAGCACTGACCCAACACGTCCCTGTGTGAGGGTGGAGCACTGACCCAGCACGTCCCTGTGTGAGGGTGGAGCACTGACCCAGCACGTCCCTGTGTGAGGGTGGAGCACTGACCCAACACGTCCCTGTGTGAGGGTGGAGCACTGACGAAGCACGTCCCTGTGTGAGGGTGAAGCACTGACCCAGCACGTCCCATTTGTGAGGGTGGAGCACTGACCCAGCACGTCCCATTTGTGAGGGTGGGGCACTGACCCAGCACGTCCCTGTGTGTGGGTGGAGCACTGACCCAGCGCATCCCTGTGTGAGGGTGGGGCACTGACCCAGCACGTCCCTGTGTGAGGGTGGAGCACTGACCCAGCACGTCCCTGTGTGAGGGTGGAGCACTGACCCAGCACGTCCCTGTGTAACGGTGGAGCAATGTGGTGAAGCACTGACGAAGCACGTCCCTGTGTGGGGGTGGAGCAATGTGGTGGAGCACTGACGAAGCACGTCCCTGTGTGAGGGTGGAGCAATGTGGTGGAGCACTGACGAAGCACGTCCCTGTGTGAGGGTGGAGCAATGTGGTGGAGCACTGACGAAGCACGTCCCTGTGTGAGGGTGGAGCACTGACCCAGCACGTCCCTGTGTGAGGGTGGAGCACTGACCCAGCACGTCCCTGTGTGAGGGTGGAGCACTGACCCAGCACGTCCCTGTGTGAGGGTGGAGCACTGAACCAGCACGTCCCTGTGTGAGGGTGGAGCAATGTGGTGGAGCACTGACGAAGCACGTCCCTGTGTGAGGGTGGAGCACTGACTCAGCACATCCCTGTGTGAGGGTGGAGCACTGACCCAGCACGTCCCTGTGTGAGGGTGGAGCTCTGACCCAGCACGCCCTGTGTGAGGGTGGAGCAATGTGGTGGAGCACTGACCCAGCACGTCCCTGTGTGAGGGTGGAGCACTGACCCAGCACGTCCCTGTGTGAGGGTGGAGCACTGACCCAGCACGTCCCTGTGTGAGGGTGGAGCAATGTGGTGGAGCACTGACGAAGCACGTCCCTGTGTAAGGGTGGAGCACTGACCCAGCACGTCCCTGTGTGAGGGTGGAGCACTGACCCAGCACGTCCCTGTGTGAGGGTGTTGCACTGACCCAGCACGCCCTGTGTGAGGGTGGAACACTGACCCAGCACGTCCCTGTGTGAGGGTGGAACACTGACCCAGCACGTCCCTGTGTGAGGGCGGAGCACTGACCCAGCACGTCCCTGTGTGAGGGTGGAGCACTGACCCAGCACGTCCCTGTGTGAGGGTGGAGCACTGACCCAGCACGTCCCTGTGTGAGGGTGGAGCACTGACCCAGCACGTCCCTGTGTGAGGGTGGAGCAATGTGGTGGAGCACTGACGAAGCACGTCCCTGTGTGAGGGTGGAACACTGACCCAGCACGTCCCTGTGTGAGGGTGGATCACTGACCCAGCACGTCCCTGTGTGAGGGTGGTGGACTGACCCAGCACGTCCCTGTGTGAGGGTGGAGCACTGACCAAGCACGTCCCTGTGTGAGGGTGGAGCACTGACCCAGCACGTCCCTGTGTGAGGGTGGAGCACTGACCCAGCACGTCCCTGTGTGAGGGTGGAGCACTGACCCAGCACGTCCCTGTGTGAGGGTGGAGCACTGACCTAGCACGTCCCTGTGTGAGGGTGGAGCACTGACCCAGCACGCCCCATTTGTGAGGGTGGAGCACTGACCCAGCACGTCCCATTTGTGAGGGTGGAGCACTGACCCAGCACGTCCCTGTGTGAGGGTGGAGCACTGACCCAGCACGTCCCTGTGTGAGGGTGGAGCACTGACCCAGCACGTCCCATTTGTGAGGGTGGAGGACTGACCCAGCACGTCCCATTTGTGAGGGTGGGGCACTGACCCAGCACGTCCCTGTGTGAGGGTGGAGCACTGACCCAGCACGTCCCTGTGTGAGGGTGGAGCAATGTGGTGGAGCACTGACCCAGCACGTCCCTGTGTGAGGGTGGAGCACTGACCCAGCACCTCCCTGTGTGAGGGTGGAGCACTGACCCAGCACGTCCTTGTGTGAGGGTGGAGCACTGACCCAGCACGTCCCTGTGTGAGGGTGGAGCACTGACCCAGCACGTCCCTGTGTGAGGGTGGAGCAATGTGGTGGAGCACTGACGAAGCACATCCCTGTGTGAGGGTGGAGCACTGACCCAGCACGTCCCTGTGTGAGGGTGGAGCACTGACCCAGCACCTCCCTGTGTGAGGGTGGAGCACTGACCCAGCACGTCCCTGTATGAGGGTGGAGCACTGACCCAGCACGTCCCTGTGTGAGGGTGGAGCACTGACCCAGCACGTCCCTGTGTGAGGGTGGAGCACTGACCCAGCACGTCCCTGTGTGAGGGTGGAGCACTGACCCAGCACATCCCTGTGTGAGGGTGGAGCACTGACCCAGCACGTCCCTGTGTGAGGGTGGAACACTGACCCAGTACGCTCCCGTGTGAGGGTGGAGCACTGACCCAGCACGTCCCTGTGTGAGGGTGGAGCACTGACCCAGCACGTCCCTGTGTGAGGGTGGAGCACTGACACAGCACGTCCCTGTGTGAGGGTGGAGCACTGACCCAGCACGTCCCTGTGTGAGGGTGGAGCACTGACCCAGCACGCCCTGTGTGAGGGTGGAGCACTGACCCAGCACGTCCCTGTGTGAGGGTGGGGCACTGACCCAGCACGTCCCTGTGTGAGGGTGGAGCACTGACCCAGCACGTCCCTATGTGAGGGTGGAGCACTGACCCAGCACGTCCCTGTGTGAGGGTGGGGCACTGACCCAGCACGTCCCATTTGTGAGGGTGGAGCACTGACCCAGCACGTCCCTATGTGAGGGTGGAGCACTGACCCAGCACGTCCCTGTGTGAGGGTGGAGCACTGACCCAGCACGTCCCATTTGTGAGGGTGAAGCACTGACCCAGCACGTCCCATTTGTGAGGGTGGAGCACTGACCCAGCACGTCCCTGTGTGAGGGTGGAGCAATGTGGTGGAGCACTGACGAAGCACGTCCCTGTGTGAGGGTGGAGCACTGACCCAGCACGTCCCTGTGTGAGGGTGGAGCACTGACCCAGCACGTCCCTGTGTGAGGGTGGAGTACTGACCCAGCACGTCCCTGTGTGAGGGTGGAGCACTGACCCAGCACGTCCCTGTGTGAGGGTGGAGCAATGTGGTGGAGCACTGACGAAGCACGTCCCTGTGTGAGGGTGGAGCCATGTGGTGGAGCACTGACGAAGCACGTCCCTGTGTGAGGGTGGAGCAATGTGGTGGAGCACTGACGAAGCACGTCCCTGTGTGGGGGTGGAGCAATGTGGGGAAGCACTGACGAAGCACGTCCCTGTGTGAGGGTGGAGCAATGTGGTGGAGCACTGACGAAGCACGTCCCTGTGTGAGGGTGGAGAAAATGTGGTGGAGCACTGACCCAGCACGTCCCTGTGTGAGGGTGGAACACTGACCCAGCACGTCTCTGTTTGAGGGTGGAGCACTGACCCAGCACGTCCCTGTGTGAGGTTGGAGCACTGACCCAGCACGTCCCTGTGTGAGGGTGGAGCACTAACCCAGCACGTCCCTGTGTGAGGGTGGAGCACTGACCCAACACGTCCCTGTGTGAGGGTGGAGCACTGACGAAGCACGTCCCTGTGTGAGGGTGAAGCACTGACCCAGCACGTCCCATTTGTGAGGGTGGAGCACTGACCCAGCACGTCCCATTTGTGAGGGTGGGGCACTGACCCAGCACGTCCCTGTGTGTGGGTGGAGCACTGACCCAGCGCATCCCTGTGTGAGGGTGGGGCACTGACCCAGCACGTCCCTGTGTGAGGGTGGAGCACTGACCCAGCACGTCCCTGTGTGAGGGTGGAGCACTGACCCAGCACGTCCCTGTGTAACGGTGGAGCAATGTGGTGAAGCACTGACGAAGCACGTCCCTGTGTGGGGGTGGAGCAATGTGGTGGAGCACTGACGAAGCACGTCCCTGTGTGAGGGTGGAGCAATGTGGTGGAGCACTGACGAAGCACGTCCCTGTGTGAGGGTGGAGCAATGTGGTGGAGCACTGACGAAGCACGTCCCTGTGTGAGGGTGGAGCACTGACCCAGCACGTCCCTGTGTGAGGGTGGAGCACTGACCCAGCACGTCCCTGTGTGAGGGTGGAGCACTGACCCAGCACGTCCCTGTGTGAGGGTGGAGCACTGAACCAGCACGTCCCTGTGTGAGGGTGGAGCAATGTGGTGGAGCACTGACGAAGCACGTCCCTGTGTGAGGGTGGAGCACTGACTCAGCACATCCCTGTGTGAGGGTGGAGCACTGACCCAGCACGTCCCTGTGTGAGGGTGGAGCTCTGACCCAGCACGCCCTGTGTGAGGGTGGAGCAATGTGGTGGAGCACTGACCCAGCACGTCCCTGTGTGAGGGTGGAGCACTGACCCAGCACGTCCCTGTGTGAGGGTGGAGCACTGACCCAGCACGTCCCTGTGTGAGGGTGGAGCAATGTGGTGGAGCACTGACGAAGCACGTCCCTGTGTAAGGGTGGAGCACTGACCCAGCACGTCCCTGTGTGAGGGTGGAGCACTGACCCAGCACGTCCCTGTGTGAGGGTGTTGCACTGACCCAGCACGCCCTGTGTGAGGGTGGAACACTGACCCAGCACGTCCCTGTGTGAGGGTGGAACACTGACCCAGCACGTCCCTGTGTGAGGGCGGAGCACTGACCCAGCACGTCCCTGTGTGAGGGTGGAGCACTGACCCAGCACGTCCCTGTGTGAGGGTGGAGCACTGACCCAGCACGTCCCTGTGTGAGGGTGGAGCACTGACCCAGCACGTCCCTGTGTGAGGGTGGAGCAATGTGGTGGAGCACTGACGAAGCACGTCCCTGTGTGAGGGTGGAACACTGACCCAGCACGTCCCTGTGTGAGGGTGGATCACTGACCCAGCACGTCCCTGTGTGAGGGTGGTGGACTGACCCAGCACGTCCCTGTGTGAGGGTGGAGCACTGACCAAGCACGTCCCTGTGTGAGGGTGGAGCACTGACCCAGCACGTCCCTGTGTGAGGGTGGAGCACTGACCCAGCACGTCCCTGTGTGAGGGTGGAGCACTGACCCAGCACGTCCCTGTGTGAGGGTGGAGCACTGACCTAGCACGTCCCTGTGTGAGGGTGGAGCACTGACCCAGCACGCCCCATTTGTGAGGGTGGAGCACTGACCCAGCACGTCCCATTTGTGAGGGTGGAGCACTGACCCAGCACGTCCCTGTGTGAGGGTGGAGCACTGACCCAGCACGTCCCTGTGTGAGGGTGGAGCACTGACCCAGCACGTCCCATTTGTGAGGGTGGAGGACTGACCCAGCACGTCCCATTTGTGAGGGTGGGGCACTGACCCAGCACGTCCCTGTGTGAGGGTGGAGCACTGACCCAGCACGTCCCTGTGTGAGGGTGGAGCAATGTGGTGGAGCACTGACCCAGCACGTCCCTGTGTGAGGGTGGAGCACTGACCCAGCACCTCCCTGTGTGAGGGTGGAGCACTGACCCAGCACGTCCTTGTGTGAGGGTGGAGCACTGACCCAGCACGTCCCTGTGTGAGGGTGGAGCACTGACCCAGCACGTCCCTGTGTGAGGGTGGAGCAATGTGGTGGAGCACTGACGAAGCACATCCCTGTGTGAGGGTGGAGCACTGACCCAGCACGTCCCTGTGTGAGGGTGGAGCACTGACCCAGCACCTCCCTGTGTGAGGGTGGAGCACTGACCCAGCACGTCCCTGTATGAGGGTGGAGCACTGACCCAGCACGTCCCTGTGTGAGGGTGGAGCACTGACCCAGCACGTCCCTGTGTGAGGGTGGAGCACTGACCCAGCACGTCCCTGTGTGAGGGTGGAGCACTGACCCAGCACATCCCTGTGTGAGGGTGGAGCACTGACCCAGCACGTCCCTGTGTGAGGGTGGAACACTGACCCAGTACGCTCCCGTGTGAGGGTGGAGCACTGACCCAGCACGTCCCTGTGTGAGGGTGGAGCACTGACCCAGCACGTCCCTGTGTGAGGGTGGAGCACTGACACAGCACGTCCCTGTGTGAGGGTGGAGCACTGACCCAGCACGTCCCTGTGTGAGGGTGGAGCACTGACCCAGCACGCCCTGTGTGAGGGTGGAGCACTGACCCAGCACGTCCCTGTGTGAGGGTGGGGCACTGACCCAGCACGTCCCTGTGTGAGGGTGGAGCACTGACCCAGCACGTCCCTATGTGAGGGTGGAGCACTGACCCAGCACGTCCCTGTGTGAGGGTGGGGCACTGACCCAGCACGTCCCATTTGTGAGGGTGGAGCACTGACCCAGCACGTCCCTATGTGAGGGTGGAGCACTGACCCAGCACGTCCCTGTGTGAGGGTGGAGCACTGACCCAGCACGTCCCATTTGTGAGGGTGAAGCACTGACCCAGCACGTCCCATTTGTGAGGGTGGAGCACTGACCCAGCACGTCCCTGTGTGAGGGTGGAGCAATGTGGTGGAGCACTGACGAAGCACGTCCCTGTGTGAGGGTGGAGCACTGACCCAGCACGTCCCTGTGTGAGGGTGGAGCACTGACCCAGCACGTCCCTGTGTGAGGGTGGAGTACTGACCCAGCACGTCCCTGTGTGAGGGTGGAGCACTGACCCAGCACGTCCCTGTGTGAGGGTGGAGCAATGTGGTGGAGCACTGACGAAGCACGTCCCTGTGTGAGGGTGGAGCCATGTGGTGGAGCACTGACGAAGCACGTCCCTGTGTGAGGGTGGAGCAATGTGGTGGAGCACTGACGAAGCACGTCCCTGTGTGGGGGTGGAGCAATGTGGGGAAGCACTGACGAAGCACGTCCCTGTGTGAGGGTGGAGCAATGTGGTGGAGCACTGACGAAGCACGTCCCTGTGTGAGGGTGGAGAAAATGTGGTGGAGCACTGACCCAGCACGTCCCTGTGTGAGGGTGGAACACTGACCCAGCACGTCTCTGTTTGAGGGTGGAGCACTGACCCAGCACGTCCCTGTGTGAGGTTGGAGCACTGACCCAGCACGTCCCTGTGTGAGGGTGGAGCACTAACCCAGCACGTCCCTGTGTGAGGGTGGAGCACTGACCCAGCACGTCCCTGTGTGAGGGTGGAGCACTGACCCAGCACGTCCCTGTGTGAGGGTGGAGCACTGACCCAGTACGCTCCCGTGTGAGGGTGGAGCACTGACCCAGTATGTCTCTGTGTGAGGGTGGAGCATTGACTCAGCACGTCCCTGTGTGAGGGTGGAGCACTGACCCAGCACGTCCCTGTGTGAGGGTGGGGCACTGACCCAGCACGTCCCTGTGTGAGGGTGGAGCACTGACCCAGCACGTCCCTGTGTGAGGGTGGAGCACTGACCCAGTACGCTCCCGTGTGAGGGTGGAGCACTGACCCAGCACGTCCCTGTGTGAGGGTGGAGCACTGACCGAGCACGTCCCTGTGTGAGGGTGGAGCACTGACCCAGCACGTCCCTGTGTGAGGGTGGGGCACTGACCCAGCACGTCCCTGTGTGAGGGTGGAGCACTGACCCAGCACGTCCCTGTGTGAGGGTGGAGCACTGACCCAGCACGTCCCTGTGTGAGGGTGGAGCAATGTGGTGGAGCACTGACGAAGCACGTCCCTGTGTGAGGGTGGAGCAATGTGGTGGAGCACTGACGAAGCACGTCCCTGTGTGAGGGTGGAGCAATGTGGTGGAGCACTGACCCAGCACGTCCCTGTGTGAGGGTGGAGCACTGACCCAGCACGTCCCTGTGTGAGGGTGGAGCACTGACCCAGCACGTCCCTGTGTGAGGGTGGAGCACTGACCCAGCACGTCCCTGTGTGAGGGTGGAGCAATGTGGTGGAGCACTGACGAAGCACATCCCTGTGTGAGGGTGGAGCACTGACCCAGCACGTCCCTGTGTGAGGGTGGAGCACTGACCCAGCACGTCCCTGTGTGAGGGTGGAGCACTGACCCAGCACGTCCCTGTGTGAGGGTGGAGCAATGTGGTGGAGCACTGACCCAGCACGTCCCTGTGTGAGGGTGGAGCACTGACCCAGCACGTCCCTGTGTGAGGGTGGAGCACTGACCCAGCACCTCCCTGTGTGAGGGTGGAGCACTGACCCAGCACGTCCCTGTGTGAGGGTGGAGCACTGACCCAGCACGTCCCTGTGTGAGGGTGGAGCACTGACCCAGCACGTCCCTGTGAGAGGATGGAGCACTGACGAAGCACGTCCCTGTGTGAGGGTGGAGCACTGACCCAGCACGTCCCATTTGTGAGGGTGGAGCACTGACCCAGCACGTCCCTGTGTGAGGGTGGAGCACTGACCCAGCACGTCCCTGTGTGAGGGTGGAGCACTGACCCAGCACGTCCCTGTGTGAGGGTGGAGCACTGACCCAGCACGTCCCTGTGTGAGGGTGGAGCACTGACCCAGCACGTCCCTGTGTGAGGATGGAGCACTGACGAAGCACGTCCCTGTGTGAGGGTGGAGCACTGACCCAGCACGTCCCATTTGTGAGGGTGGAGCACTGACCCAGCACGTCCCTGTGTGAGGGTGGAGCACTGACCCAGCACGTCCCTGTGTGAGGGTGGGGCACTGACCCAGCACGTCCCTGTGTGAGGGTGGAGCACTGACCCAGCACGTCCCTGTGTGAGGGTGGAGCACTGACCCAGCACGTCCCTGTGTGAGGGTGGAGCAATGTGGTGGAGCACTGACGAAGCACGTCCCTGTGTGAGGGTGGAGCAATGTGGTGGAGCATTGACGAAGCACGTCCCTGTGTGAGGGTGGAGCAATGTGGTGGAGCACTGACGAAGCACGTCCCTGTGTGAGGGTGGAGCAATGTGGTGGAGCACTGACGAAGCACGTCCCTGTGTGAGGGTGGAGCACTGACCCAGCACGTCCCTGTGTGAGGGTGGAGCACTGACCCAGCACGTCCCTGTGTGAAGGTGGAGCACTGACCCAGCACGTCCCTGTGTGAGGGTGGAGCAATGTGGTGGAGCACTGACGAAGCACATCCCTGTGTGAGGGTGGAGCACTGACCCAGCACGTCCCTGTGTGAGGGTGGAGCACTGACCCAGCACGTCCCTGTGTGAGGGTGGAGCACTGACCCAGCACGTCCCTGTGTGAGGGTGGAACACTGACCCAGCACGTCCCTGTGTGAGGGTGGAGCAATGTGGTGGAGCACTGACCCAGCACGTCCCTGTGTGAGGGTGGAGCACTGACCCAGCACGTCCCTGTGTGAGGGTGTAGCACTGACCCAGCACCTCCCTGTGTGAGGGTGGAGCACTGACCCAGCACGTCCCTGTGTGAGGGTGGAGCACTGACCCAGCACGTCCCTGTGTGAGGGTGGAGCACTGACCCAGCACGTCCCTGTGTGAGGGTGGAGCACTGACCCAGCACGTCCCTGTGTGAGGATGGAGCACTGACGAAGCACGTCCCTGTGTGAGGGTGGAGCACTGACCCAGCACGTCCCATTTGTGAGGGTGGAGCACTGACCCAACACGTCCCTGTGTGAGGGTGGAGCACTGACCCAGCACGTCCCTGTGTGAGGGTGGAGCACTGACCCAGCACGTCCCTGTGTGAGGGTGGAGCACTGACCCAGCACGTCCCTGTGTGAGGGTGGAGCACTGACCCAGCACGTCCCTGTGTGAGGATGGAGCACTGACGAAGCACGTCCCTGTGTGAGGGTGGAGCACTGACCCAGCACGTCCCATTTGTGAGGGTGGAGCACTGACCCAGCACGTCCCTGTGTGAGGGTGGAGCACTGACCCAGCACGTCCCTGTGTGAGGGTGGAGCACTGACCCAGCACGTCCCTGTGTGAGGGTGGAGCACTGACCCAGCACGTCCCTGTGTGAGGGTGGAGCACTGACCCAGCACGTTTCATTTGTGAGGGTGGGGCACTGACCCTGCACGTCCCTGTGTGAGGGTGGAGCACTGACCCAACACGTCCCTGTGTGAGGGTGGAGCACTGACCCAGCACGTCCCTGTGTGAGGGTGGAGCACTGACCCAGCACGTCCCTGTGTGAGGGTGGAGCACTGACCCAACACGTCCCTGTGTGAGGGTGGAGCACTGACGAAGCACGTCCCTGTGTGAGGGTGAAGCACTGACCCAGCACGTCCCATTTGTGAGGGTGGAGCACTGACCCAGCACGTCCCATTTGTGAGGGTGGGGCACTGACCCAGCACGTCCCTGTGTGTGGGTGGAGCACTGACCCAGCGCATCCCTGTGTGAGGGTGGGGCACTGACCCAGCACGTCCCTGTGTGAGGGTGGAGCACTGACCCAGCACGTCCCTGTGTGAGGGTGGAGCACTGACCCAGCACGTCCCTGTGTAACGGTGGAGCAATGTGGTGAAGCACTGACGAAGCACGTCCCTGTGTGGGGGTGGAGCAATGTGGTGGAGCACTGACGAAGCACGTCCCTGTGTGAGGGTGGAGCAATGTGGTGGAGCACTGACGAAGCACGTCCCTGTGTGAGGGTGGAGCAATGTGGTGGAGCACTGACGAAGCACGTCCCTGTGTGAGGGTGGAGCACTGACCCAGCACGTCCCTGTGTGAGGGTGGAGCACTGACCCAGCACGTCCCTGTGTGAGGGTGGAGCACTGACCCAGCACGTCCCTGTGTGAGGGTGGAGCACTGAACCAGCACGTCCCTGTGTGAGGGTGGAGCAATGTGGTGGAGCACTGACGAAGCACGTCCCTGTGTGAGGGTGGAGCACTGACTCAGCACATCCCTGTGTGAGGGTGGAGCACTGACCCAGCACGTCCCTGGGTGAGGGTGGAGCTCTGACCCAGCACGCCCTGTGTGAGGGTGGAGCAATGTGGTGGAGCACTGACCCAGCACGTCCCTGTGTGAGGGTGGAGCACTGACCCAGCACGTCCCTGTGTGAGGGTGGAGCACTGACCCAGCACGTCCCTGTGTGAGGGTGGAGCAATGTGGTGGAGCACTGACGAAGCACGTCCCTGTGTAAGGGTGGAGCACTGACCCGGCACGTCCCTGTGTGAAGGTGGAGCACTGACCCAGCACGTCCCTGTGTGAGGGTGTTGCACTGACCCAGCACGCCCTGTGTGAGGGTGGAACACTGACCCAGCACGTCCCTGTGTGAGGGTGGAACACTGACCCAGCACGTCCCTGTGTGAGGGCGGAGCACTGACCCAGCACGTCCCTGTGTGAGGGTGGAGCACTGACCCAGCACGTCTCTGTGTGAGGGTGGAGCACTGACCCAGCACGTCCCTGTGTGAGGGTGGAGCACTGACCCAGCACGTCCCTGTGTGAGGGTGGAGCAATGTGGTGGAGCACTGACGAAGCACGTCCCTGTGTGAGGGTGGAACACTGACCCAGCACGTCCCTGTGTGAAGGTGGATCACTGACCCAGCACGTCCCTGTGTGAGGGTGGAGGACTGACCCAGCACGTCCCTGTGTGAGGGTGGAGCACTGACCAAGCACGTCCCTGTGTGAGGGTGGAGCACTGACCCAGCACGTCCCTGTGTGAGGGTGGAGCACTGACCCAGCACGTCCCTGTGTGAGGGTGGAGCACTGACCCAGCACGTCCCTGTGTGAGGGTGGAGCACTGACCTAGCACGTCCCTGTGTGAGGGTGGAGCACTGACCCAGCACGCCCCATTTGTGAGGGTGGAGCACTGACCCAGCACGTCCCATTTGTGAGGGTGGAGCACTGACCCAGCACGTCCCTGTGTGAGGGTGGAGCACTGAACCAGCACGTCCCTGTGTGAGGGTGGAGCACTGACCCAGCACGTCCCATTTGTGAGGGTGGAGGACTGACCCAGCACGTCCCATTTGTGAGGGTGGGGCACTGACCCAGCACGTCCCTGTGTGAGGGTGGAGCACTGACCCAGCACGTCCCTGTGTGAGGGTGGAGCAATGTGGTGGAGCACTGACCCAGCACGTCCCTGTGTGAGGGTGGAGCACTGACCCAGCACCTCCCTGTGTGAGGGTGGAGCACTGACCCAGCACGTCCTTGTGTGAGGGTGGAGCACTGACCCAGCACGTCCCTGTGTGAGGGTGGAGCACTGACCCAGCACGTCCCTGTGTGAGGGTGGAGCAATGTGGTGGAGCACTGACGAAGCACATCCCTGTGTGAGGGTGGAGCACTGACCCAGCACGTCCCTGTGTGAGGGTGGAGCACTGACCCAGCACGTCCCTGTGTGAGGGTGGAGCACTGACCCAGCACGTCCCTGTGTGAGGGTGGAGCACTGACCCAGCACGTCCCTGTGTGAGGGTGGAGCACTGACCCAGCACGTCCCTGTGTGAGGGTGGAGCACTGACCCAGCACGTCCCTGTGTGAGGGTGGAGCACTGACCCAGCACGTCCCTGTGTGAGGGTGGAGCAATGTGGTGGAGCACTGACCCAGCACGTCCCTGTGTGAGGGTGGAGCACTGACCCAGCACGTCCCTGTGTGAGGGTGGAGCACTGACCCAGCACCTCCCTGTGTGAGGGTGGAGCACTGACCCAGCACGTCCCTGTGTGAGGGTGGAGCACTGACCCAGCACGTCCCTGTGTGAGGGTGGAGCACTGACCCAGCACGTCCCTGTGTGAGGGTGGAGCACTGACCCAGCACGTCCCTGTGTGAGGATGGAGCACTGACGAAGCACGTCCCTGTGTGAGGGTGGAGTACTGACCCAGCACGTCCCATTTGTGAGGGTGGAGCACTGACCCAGCACGTCCCTGTGTGAGGGTGGAGCACTGACCCAGCACGTCCCTGTGTGAGGGTGGAGCACTGACCCAGCACGTCCCTGTGTGAGGGTGGAGCACTGACCCAGCACGTCCCTGTGTGAGGGTGGAGCACTGACCCAGCACGTCCCTGTGTGAGGATGGAGCACTGACGAAGCACGTCCCTGTGTGAGGGTGGAGCACTGACCCAGCACGTCCCATTTGTGAGGGTGGAGCACTGACCCAGCACGTCCCTGTGTGAGGGTGGAGCACTGACCCAGCACGTCCCTGTGTGAGGGTGGGGCACTGACCCAGCACGTCCCTGTGTGAGGGTGGAGCACTGACCCAGCACGTCCCTGTGTGAGGGTGGAGCACTGACCCAGCACGTCCCTGTGTGAGGGTGGAGCAATGTGGTGGAGCACTGACGAAGCACGTCCCTGTGTGAGGGTGGAGCACTGACGAAGCACGTCCCTGTGTGAGGGTGGAGCAATGTGGTGGAGCACTGACGAAGCACGTCCCTGTGTGAGGGTGGAGCAATGTGGTGGAGCACTGACGAAGCACGTCCCTGTGTGAGGGTGGAGCACTGACCCAGCACGTCCCTGTGTGAGGGTGGAGCACTGACCCAGCACGTCCCTGTGTGAGGGTGGAGCACTGACCCAGCACGTCCCTGTGTGAGGGTGGAGCAATGTGGTGGAGCACTGACGAAGCACATCCCTGTGTGAGGGTGGAGCACTGACCCAGCACGTCCCTGTGTGAGGGTGGAGCACTGACCCAGCACGTCCCTGTGTGAGGGTGGAGCACTGACCCAGCACGTCCCTGTGTGAGGGTGGAGCACTGACCCAGCACGTCCCTGTGTGAGGGTGGAGCAATGTGGTGGAGCACTGACCCAGCACGTCCCTGTGTGAGGGTGGAGCACTGACCCAGCACGTCCCTGTGTGAGGGTGGAGCACTGACCCAGCACCTCCCTGTGTGAGGGTGGAGCACTGACCCAGCACGTCCCTGTGTGAGGGTGGAGCACTGACCCAGCACGTCCCTGTGTGAGGGTGGAGCACTGACCCAGCACGTCCCTGTGTGAGGGTGGAGCACTGACCCAGCACGTCCCTGTGTGAGGATGGAGCACTGACGAAGCACGTCCCTGTGTGAGGGTGGAGCACTGACCCAGCACGTCCCATTTGTGAGGGTGGAGCACTGACCCAGCACGTCCCTGTGTGAGGGTGGAGCACTGACCCAGCACGTCCCTGTGTGAGGGTGGAGCACTGACCCAGCACGTCCCTGTGTGAGGGTGGAGCACTGACCCAGCACGTCCCTGTGTGAGGATGGAGCACTGACGAAGCACGTCCCTGTGTGAGGGTGGAGCACTGACCCAGCACGTCCCATTTGTGAGGGTGGAGCACTGACCCAGCACGTCCCTGTGTGAGGGTGGAGCACTGACCCAGCACGTCCCTGTGTGAGGATGGAGCACTGACGAAGCACGTCCCTGTGTGAGGGTGGAGCACTGACCCAGCACGTCCCATTTGTGAGGGTGGAGCACTGACCAAGCACGTCCCTGTGTGAGGGTGGAGCACTGACCCAGCACGTCCCTGTGTGAGGGTGGAGCACTGACCCAGCACGTCCCTGTGTGAGGGTGGAGCACTGACCCAACACGTCCCTGTGTGAGGGTGGAGCACTGACGAAGCACGTCCCTGTGTGAGGGTGGAGCACTGACGAAGCACGTCCCTGTGTGAGGGTGGAGCACTGACCCAACACGTCCCTGTGTGAGGGTGGAGCACTGACGAAGCACGTCCCTGTGTGAGGGTGGAGCACTGACGAAGCACGTCCCTGTGTGAGGGTGAAGCACTGACCCAGCACGTCCCATTTGTGAGGGTGGAGCACTGACCCAGCACGTCCCATTTGTGAGGGTGGGGCACTGACCCAACACGTCCCTGTGTGAGGGTGGAGCACTGACCCAGCACATCCCTGTTTGAGGGTGGGGCACTGACCCAGCACGTCCCTGTGTGAGGGTGGAGCACTGACCCAGCACGTCCCTGTGTGAGGGTGGAGCACTGACCCAGCACGTCCCTGTGTAAGGGTGGAGCAATGTGGTGAAGCACTGACGAAGCACGTCCCTGTGTGGGGGTGGAGCAATGTGGTGGAGCACTGACGAAGCACGTCCCTGTGTGAGGGTGGAGCAATGTGGTGGAGCACTGACGAAGCACGTCCCTGTGTGAGGGTGGAACACTGACCCAGCACGTCCCTGTGTGAGGGTGGATCACTGACCCAGCACGTCCCTGTGTGAGGGTGGAGGACTGACCCAGCACGTCCCTGTGTGAGGGTGGAGCACTGACCAAGCACGTCCCTGTGTGAGGGTGGAGCACTGACCCAGCACGTCCCTGTGTGAGGGTGGAGCACTGACCCAGCACGTCCCTGTGTGAGGGTGGAGCAATGTGGTGGAGCACTGACGAAGCACGTCCCTGTGTGGGGGTGGAGCAATGTGGTGGAGCACTGACGAAGCACGTCCCTGTGTGAGGGTGGAGCAATGTGGTGGAGCACTGACGAAGCACGTCCCTGTGTGAGGGTGGAACACTGACCCAGCACGTCCCTGTGTGAGGGTGGATCACTGACCCAGCACGTCCCTGTGTGAGGGTGGAGGACTGACCCAGCACGTCCCTGTGTGAGGGTGGAGCACTGACCAAGCACGTCCCTGTGTGAGGGTGGAGCACTGACCCAGCACGTCCCTGTGTGAGGGTGGAGCACTGACCCAGCACGTCCCTGTGTGAGGGTGGAGCAATGTGGTGGAGCACTGACGAAGCACGTCCCTGTGTG
>CAXHSH010000875.1:0-22446 GCA_964019135.1 Arenicola marina
GATGTAATTTTACTTAAACTACAACCTCTGGACACTATCCACAGATGTAATTTTACTTAAACTACAACCTCTGGACACTATCCACAGATGTAATTTTACTTAAACTACAACCTCTGGACACTATCCACAGATGTAATTTTACTTAAACTACAACCTCTGGACACTATCCACAGATGTAATGTTACTTAAACTACAACCTCTGGACACTATCCACAGATGTAATTTTACTTAAACTACAACCTCTGGACACTATCCACAGATGTAATTTTACTTAAACTACAACCTCTGGACACTATCCACAGATGTAATGTTACTTAAACTACAACCTCTGGACACTATCCACAGATGTAATTTTACTTAAACTACAACCTCTGGACACTATCCACAGATGTAATTTTACTTAAACTACAACCTCTGGACACTATCCACAGATGTAATTTTACTTAAACTACAAACTCTGGACACTACCCACAGATGTAATTTTACTTAAACTACAACCTCTGGACACTATCCACAGATGTAATTTTACTTAAACTACAACCTCTGGACACTATCTATCGATATCATGTCACTTGAACCACAACCTCTAGATACTATCCACAGATGTTCATGAAAATCTTTTTTAAACTACAACCTCTAGAGACCTATAGATGCAATGTCACTTAAGCTACAACATCTATATACTATCTATGTACGCAATGTTACAACCTCTAGATTCTATCTATAGGTGCAATGTTACAACCTCTAGATTCTATCCATAGCTGCAATGTTACAACCTCAATCTATTATCTATATACGCAATGTTACAACCTCTAGATTCTATCTATAGATGTTATGTTACAACATCTAGATTCTATCTATAGATGTAATGTTACAACCTCTATATACTATCTATAGATGCAATGTTACAACCTCTACATACTATCTATGGATGCAATGTTACAACCTCTACATACTATCTATGGATGCAATGTTACAACCTCTACATACTATCTATGGATGCAATGTTACAACCTCTACATACTATCTATGGATGCAATGTTACAACTTCTACATACTATCTATGGATGCAATGTGACAACTTCTACATACTATCTATGGATGCAATGTTACTTAAACCACAACTTTTAGATACTATCTATGGATGTAACATCACTTAAACTACAACCTCTACATTATCCATGGATGCAATGTCAGTTCACCTACCTCTAGGATACTATCTATTTATACAGTGACACTTAAACTACAACCTCTACATTATCCATGGATGCATTGTTAAACTTAAACTACAACCTCTACATTATCCTTGGATGCAATGTCCATTCACCAACCTCTAGGATACTATCTATTTATACAATGACACTTAAACTATAACCTGATGACACTGCATATATGATCAAGTATACCCCAACCACTAGATACTGCACACAGATACACTACAGTATACAACTGCCTCTAAATAATATATATATACATACGTTATCATGTATACTTTATATCTAAAATACGGCCATCCATTCAATGTCTAGATTTAGACCCATACACTAGCTGATCCACCTACACTACGGCATCCAGGCCATTATAATGGTCTATTGGATAAATACACTAACGCTTCTCTCTGTACTCTAATACACGGAGGGCATAGCTTGGATAAATACACAAACATAGAGATGCGAATACAAGACAAAAGACTTCAATACATGTTGCTAGGCTAGCGCTCGCGTTACTAGGCCAGTGGTTAGCCACGATAGCCGCGGGAGGCGCTGCCTATGTCTGACCTGTGCGGCATGGCCCGTGGGGACGTCGACGCGACGCTGGGGGTAAAAGTTAAGCGTTAACACGGCTTTACAGGAGCGCCATACATATGTATATGCTGTTATTGTGGGATGGATCAACAACAACAGGCTATATATAAATATATATAGAATATTACTCCATTGTATTACCAAAGGGAATCCCAGCTCCGTCTTTAAGTTGATGTTTTTTGCATAATTTCTTATTCCAATAAGACACCCCTCTTCCCTCTTAAAAAAAAATCAAGGTTTCAGATCAAGAAATCCGTGCTCAGCGATCTATTGCATCAGAGGGGTTAATAACCTGGGGGAGTACTTCGATTGTAATCATCATTTATCTCGGTATCCAATAGGTTCCCTGGCCCGTCACATCGCCACTAAACAAAAACTAATAATTTCAGACCACACAATATTGTGTAATATGACCGCCAGGCGGAGCCGTTCCCCCACATAAGTCAACATGTGTAGACTGCACTGACGGTAGATAGAAGGCCTGGAATAGATGCTTTAATAGACGGCCTCCGCACTCGGTAACACTACAGTATATATGGACGCTCCAAGCATATCAACTGTCACGCGTCCCTCATCTATACGTCTGTACCGGGAGGGAGCACACCCGGATGTCACCGACCGGCCCAGTGGCGCCGCCTGGCGGTACACCCGTTACACAAGGTCGTGTTACACCGGGTTATCATTACATGACATCGTAATCATATGGTTGATGACGAGACTGGAGTTCAATGGTGAAGATACTAAGAGGTTGGTCGATTGTATATTCAGGACGCTTTAAAGTTGCATGTCGAGTTCTTTTCCGCCAAAACTAAAGAGATTAAAATACAAATAAGTCAGAGTCAGTCCTTGAATCATTCAAGATTTATGTTGTATATACTCCACCCATGCCAGACTGCGAAATAGTGTCTCTTAGCCTTTCCCGTGATATCAATTAACCACAAGTTTTCATTTTAGTGGTAAACGTCATCAGTATTTGTGCTTCGCGATGCTTTGGTATAAGTAGCAGTGCCGCGACTGAGTTCTGTTGTGTCCCGGGATAGACACGTTTGCCACACCACAGCCGAAACGGCAATGTTGATCAGGTTTCTCAAATCATAGAACGAAACATTCGAGTTTTCTGCAAATTTTGAGATAAATTTCGCCTGGGCTTAGTTTTGGCGGGAAAGAACACGACGTGCCACTTTAACCACTTTTGGTCATATCGTGTCAGTGGGAGAAGGAAGGGAGAGTGGAGCCATATCCCCGGGGGTAACCCCCTACTCTTTGCGAAGAAAGACATGGGATCTGTATCCTGCGACCACACAGACATGGCCACAGCAGGGCTCGAACCACCGATCCACGTGCCGTTTGCCTCTCAGGTAACCAGAGCACTCAACACAGTAAATTCATACTTGTAATCATTTAATGTAATCGTAATCGGTTACTTTCATATATCCTGTTAGCGTAATCATTCAATTCCAAAGTACTCTGAATAGATTACATTCGCAATGTAATTACCCCATGCCACTGGTCAAGAGCCACATCCCGAGCATAACCTTCCTACTGCAATTGTCTCCGTGTGATGGAACACGTAAACAAACATTGGCCCTGTGTGGGGACTCCAACCCCGCATAATGCCTGTACGCCGGCATGCCTGGTCTGGCAAACCGCACACCTGCCCTCCCCACCCCTCTAACCTCCACCTCCCCCCCCCAACCCCTAAACCGCCTACCAACCCCCCACCCTCCACCCGCACCCACCCATCTACCCGCTACTTGCCCCTCCCACCCCCTCCCACCTCTCTACCCCTTACTTCCCCCCCCCCACCCCTTCCCACCTCTATACCCCCTATCTGCTCCCCACCCACCCCTATATCCCCTACATACCCCCTCACCCACTCCTCTACCCCCAACCCCCCCTATACCCCCTGACCGACTCCTCTATCTCCTACCTGCCCCGCCACCGCCCACCCCACCCCTCCTCCCACCGCACCCCTCTACCTGCCCCCCCCCCCCCACCCACCCCTCTACCGCTATATGGCAGGGATTGCAGAACCTATGTTAGTCGTGAAGGCTGAGGCGGGCAGTGGTCGCACACCATCAATGTCATGATCCACACAGACGTCCCTGCGTGCGCCAGTCTTAGGCTAAGACGATTCCTACCCTAATTCTACACAAATTAAGTATGTTGTGAACACCGATATCGACTACCATTCCACTATCACAGGACTTTATGGCGGTGCATCACGTGTGTCTTCCAAGACGTGGGTAGGACACATGGTTATAATACGTAGCTATAACACATGGATGTAACACGTGGTTATAACATGGTTATAAAACGTGGTTATAACACGTGGCTCTAACACATTGTTATAGAATGTAACACATGATTACAACATGGTTATATCATGTGGTTATAACACGTCGCTACAACATGGTTATAACATGGTCATAACACGTGGCTACAACATGGTCATAACATGCGGCTACAACACATGGTTATAACACGCGATTGACACATTATATCACCTGATCCTACCACATGGTTTTAGCAACTGGTCACAACACTTGATTAGAACAGATCGCTATGACACTTATCGGCAGTGACAAGACAGTCCTAACTCCTGCATACATGCTACAACATCTCGGCAATAACGTGACTTCAACACTAATGCTAAACCACATTGGTTAAACATGCGGCTTAACACGTGGCTTTAACACTAGGACACTATGGTTATAAAACCAGTTCATAGTACATGGTTTTACCACATGATGATAGCACATGGTTACAAAACATGGTTACAACACATGGTTATAGCACATGGTTACAACACATGGTTATAGCACATGGTTACAACACATTGCTATAACACATGGTTATAGCACATGGTTACAACATATGGTTATATCACATGGTTTTATCACATGGTTATAGCACATGGTTACAACACGTGGTTATAACACATGGTTACAACACATGGTTATAGCACATGGTTACAACACATTGCTATAACACATGGTTATAGCACATGGTTACAACATATGGTTATATCACATGGTTTTATCACATGGTTATAGCACATGGTTACAACACGTGGTATAGCACATGGTTACAACACGCGGTTATAGCACATGGTTACAACACATGGTTATAGCACATGTTTACAACACATGGTTATAGCACATGGTTACAACACATTGTTATAACACATGGTTATAGCACATGGTTACAACACATGGTTATAGCACATGGTTACAACACATGGTTATAGCACATGGTTACAACACGTGGTATAGCACATGGTTACAGCACATGGTTATAGCACATGGTTACAACACATTGTTATAACACATGGTTATAGCACATGGTTACAACATATGGTTATATCACATGGTTTTATCACATGGTTATAGCACATGGTTACAACACGTGGTACAGCACATGGTTACAACACGTGGTTATAGCACATGGTTACAACACATGGTTAAAGCATGTGGTTACAAAATATGGTTATACCACAAGGCTACAGCATGATTATAACATGTGGTTTTAATGCATGGTTATAACACATAGTTGCAACATATGGTTATAACACAAGGCCATAACTCATGTGAGCTTATCACATGACTTAAACACCTGTATATACATATCAAACACGTGGTTATAACACTTAGCTACACCATCTGACTATATAACACATGTCGATAACAAATTTGTCGCGGCTTTGCGTGTCCTTATGTGACTTATCCAACAGTGCCGGCTACCACCTAACACCTACCATACTAGCGGCAAGTCCCAGCAACTGTGGAGCAGGCAAAATTAGAACTGTCCTTGAAATAACCTGGTATTATAGGCCGGGGGACTAAAGACTTCATCCATCGTGTTAATCAGTTAGCAATACAAGGCCACATGCACCCAGACTGCTATGACATTCTTCAAGAAGTGACGTCATGGCATTACATAACCTTACTCGCTGGTGAGCTCACATATTTTGAGTCTCGCATGATCCATCCACGTGGCTTATTGTATCGTCCCTTGCAGGTCTTATACATGCATCCGCACATCGGGGCTATCCACAGGATCACATCGGGGCTATCCACAGGGTCACGCCAGGGCTATCCACAGGATCACGCCAGGGATATCCACAGAATCACGCCAGGGCTATCCACAGGATTACGCCAGGGCTATCCACAGGATCACATCGGGGCTATCCACAGGATCACGCCAGGGCTATCCACAGGATCACGCCAGGGATATCCACAGAATCACGCCAGGGCTATCCACAGGATCACGCCAGGCATATCCACAGGATCACATCGGGGCTATCCACAGGATCACGCCAGGGCTATCCACAGGATCACGCCAGGGATATCCACAGAATCACGCCAGGGCTATCCACAGGATTACGCCAGGGCTATCCACAGGATCACATCGGGGCTATCCACAGGATCACGCCAGGGCTATCCACAGGATCACGCCAGGGATATCCACAGAATCACGCCAGGGCTATCCACAGGATCACGCCAGGCATATCCACAGGATCACATCGGGGCTATCCACAGGATCACGCCAGGGCTATCCACAGGATCACGCCAGGGATATCCACAGAATCACGCCAGGGCTATCCACAGGATTACGCCAGGGATATCCACAGGATCACATCGGGGCTATCCACAGGATCACGCCAGGGCTATCCACAGGATCACGCCAGGGATATCCACAGAATCACGCCAGGGCTATCCACAGGATCACGCCAGGCATATCCACAGGATCACATCGGGGCTATCCACAGGATCACGCCAGGGCTATCCACAGGATCACGCCAGGGATATCCACAGAATCACGCCAGGGCTATCCACAGGATCACGCCAGGCATATCCACAGGATCACATCGGGGCTATCCACAGGATCACGCCAGGGCTATCCACAGGATCACGCCAGGGATATCCACAGAATCACGCCAGGGCTATCCACAGGATCACGCCAGGGCTATCCACAGGATCACGCCAGAGCTATCCACAGGATCACATCGGGGCTATCCACAGGATCACGCCAGGGCTATCCACAGGATCATGCCAGGGCTATCCACAGGATCACGCCAGGGCTATCCACAGGATCACGCCAGGGATATCCACAGGATCACGCCAGGGATATCCACAGGATCACGCCAGAGCTATCCACAGGATCACGCCAGAGCTATCCACAGGATCACGCCAGGGCTATCCACAGGATCACGCCAGGGCTATCCACAGGATCACGCCAGGGATATCCACAGAATCACGCCAGGGCTATCCACAGGATCACGCCAGGGCTATCCACAGGATCACGCCAGGGCTATCCACAGGATCACATCGGGGCTATCCACAGGATCACGCCAGGGCTATCCACAGGATCATGCCAGGGCTATCCACAGGATCACGCCAGGGCTATCCACAGGATCACGCCAGGGATATCCACAGGATCACGCCAGGGATATCCACAGGATCACGCCAGAGCTATCCACAGGATCACGCCAGAGCTATCCACAGGATCACGCCAGGGCTATCCACAGGATCACGCCAGGGCTACCCACAGGATCACGCCAGGGCTATCTACAGGATCACATCGGGGCTATCCACAGGATCACGCCAGAGCTATCCACAGGATCACATCGGGGCTATCCACAGGATCACGCCAGAGCTATCCACATGATTACGCCAGGGCTATCCACAGGATCACGCCAGGGCTATCCACAGGATCACGCCAGGGCTATCCACAAGATCACGCCAGAGCTATCCACAGGATCACGCCAGGGCTATCCACAGGATCACGCCAGGGCTATTCACAGGATCACGCCAGGACTATCCACAGGATCACGCCAGGGCTATCTACAGGATCACGCCAGGGCTATCCACAGGATCACATCGGGGCTATCCACAGGATCACGCCAGGGCTATCCACAGGATCATGCCAGGGCTATCCACAGGATCACGCCAGGGCTATCCACAGGATCACGCCAGGGATATCCACAGGATCACGCCAGGGATATCCACAGGATCACGCCAGAGCTATCCACAGGATCACGCCAGAGCTATCCACAGGATCACGCCAGGGCTATCCACAGGATCACGCCAGGGCTACCCACAGGATCACGCCAGGGCTATCTACAGGATCACATCGGGGCTATCCACAGGATCACGCCAGAGCTATCCACAGGATCACATCGGGGCTATCCACAGGATCACGCCAGAGCTATCCACATGATTACGCCAGGGCTATCCACAAGATCACGCCAGAGCTATCCACAGGATCACGCCAGGGCTATCCACAGGATCACGCCTGGGCTATCCACAGGATCACGCCAGGGCTATCCACAGGATCACGCCAGAGCTATCCACAATCACGCCAGGGCTACCCACAAGATCACGCCAAGGCTATCCAAAGGATCACGCCAGAGCTATCCACAGGATCACGCCAGGGCTATCCACAGGATCACGCCAGGGCTATCCACAGGATCACGCCAGGGCTATCCACAAGATCACGCCAGAGCTATCCACAGGATCACGCCAGGGCTATCCACAGGATCACGCCAGGGCTATCCACAGGATCACGCCAGGGCTATTCACAGGATCACGCCAGGACTATCCACAAGATCACGCCAGGGCTATCCACAGGAACACGCCAGGGCTATCCACAGGATCACGCCAGGGCTATCCACAGGATCACGCCAAGGCTATTCACAGGATTACGCCAGGGCTATCCACAGGATCACGCCAAGACTATCCACAAGATCACGCCAGGGCTATCCACAGGATCACGCCTGGGCAATCCACAGGATCACGCCAGGGCTATCCACAGGATCACGCCAGGGCTATCCACAGGATCACGCCAGGGCTATCCACAGGATCACGCCAAGGCTATTCACAGGATTACGCCAGGGCTATTCACGGGATTACGCCAGGGCTATCCACAGGATCACATCGGGGCTATCTACAGGATCACATCGGGGCTATCCACAGGATCACGCCAGGGCTATCCACAGGATCACGCCAGGGCTATCCACAGGATCACGCCAAGGCTATCCACAGGATTACGCCAGGGCTATCCACAGGATCACGCCAAGGCTATCCACAGGATCACGCCAGGGCTATTCACATGATCACGCCAGGACTATCCACAGGATCACGCCAGGGCTATCTACAGGATCACGCCAGGGCTTTCCACAGGATCACGCCAGGGCTATCCACAGGATCACGCCAGGGCTATCCACAGGATCACGCCAGGGCTATCCACAGGATCACGCCAGGGCTATCCACAGGATCACGCCAAGGCTATTCACAGGATTACGCCAGGGCTATTCACGGGATTACGCCAGGGCTATCCACAGGATCACATCGGGGCTATCTACAGGATCACATCGGGGCTATCCACAGGATCACGCCAGGGTTATCCACAGGATCACGCCAGGGCTATCCACAGGATCACGCCAAGGCTATCCACAGGATTACGCCAGGGCTATCCACAGGATCACGCCAAGGCTATCCACAGGATCACGCCAGGGCTATTCACATGATCACGCCAGGGCTATTCACATGATCACGCCAGGACTTCTCTACAGGATCACGCCAGGGCTATCTACAGGATCACGCCAGGGCTTTCCACAGGATCACGCCAGGGCTATCCACAGGATCACGCCAGGGCTATCCACAGGATCACGCCAGGGCTATCCACAGGATTACGTCAGGCCTATCCACAGAATCACGCCAGGGCTATCCACAGGATCACGCCAAGGCTATCCACAGGATCACGCCAAGGCTATCCACAGGATCACGCCAGGGCTATCCACAGGATCACGCCAAGGCTATCCACAGGATCACGCCAGGGCTATTCACATGATCACGCCAGGACTATCCACAGGATCACGCCAGGGCTATCTACAGGATCACGCCAGGGCTTTCCACAGGATCACGCCAGGGCTATCCACAGGATCACGCCAGGGCTATCCACAGGATCACGCCAGGGCTATCCACAGGATCACGCCAGGGCTATCCACAGGATCACGCCAAGGCTATTCACAGGATTACGCCAGTGCTATTCACGGGATTACGCCAGGGCTATCCACAGGATCACATCGGGGCTATCTACAGGATCACATCGGGGCTATCCACAGGATCACGCCAGGGCTATCCACAGGATCACGCCAGGGCTATCCACAGGATCACGCCAAGGCTATCCACAGGATTACGCCAGGGCTATCCACAGGATCACGCCAAGGCTATCCACAGGATCACGCCAGGGCTATTCACATGATCACGCCAGGACTATCCACAGGATCACGCCAGGGCTATCTACAGGATCACGCCAGGGCTTTCCACAGGATCACGCCAGGGCTATCCACAGGATCACGCCAGGGCTATCCACAGGATCACGCCAGGGCTATCCACAGAATCACGCCAGGGCTATCCACAGGATCACGCCAGGGCTATTCACAAGATCACGCCAGGGCTATCCACAGGATCACGCCAGGGCTATCCACAAGATCACGCCAGGGCTATCCACAAGATCACGCCTGGGCTATCGACAGGATCACGCCAGGGCTATCGACAGGATCACGCCAGGGCTATCCACAGGATCACGCCAGGGCTATCCACAGGATCACGCCAGGGCTATCCACAGGATCACGCCAGGGCTATCCACAGGATCACGCCAGGGCTATCCACAGGATCACGCCAGGGCTATCCACAGGATCACGCCAGGGCTATCGACAGGATCACGCCAGGGCTATCGACAGGATCACGCCAGGGCTATCGACAGGATCACGCCAGGGCTATCCACAGGATCACGCCAGGGCTATCCACAGGATCACGCCAGGGCTATCCACAGGATCACGCCAGGGCTATCCACAGGATCACGCCAGGGCTATCCACAGGATCACGCCAGGGCTATCCACAGGATCACGCCAGGGCTATCCACAGGATCACGCCAGGGCTATCCACAGGATCACGCCAGGGCTATCCACAGAATCACGCCAGGGCTATCCACAGAATCACGCCAGGGCTATCCACAGAATCACGCCAGGGCTATCCACAGAATCACGCCAGGGCTATCCACAGGATCACGCCAGGGCTATCCACAGGATCACGCCAGGGCTATCCACAGGATCACGCCAGGGCTATCCACAGGATCACGCCAGGGCTATCCACAGGATCACGCCAGGGCTATCCACAGGATCACGCCAGGGCTATCCACAGGATCACGCCAGGGCTATCCACAGAATCACGCCAGGGCTATCCACAGAATCACGCCAGGGCTATCCACAGGATCACGCCAGGGCTACACCTATAATCACTCCGGGTTGGTTCTTACCTTGCTGCGCTGCGCTGACAGTCCCACCGACATGTCCAGAGCTGACAACATCGGGTCTGTGGCGTTGGCCGGTAGGTGGCAGACACTGTCGTCCACGTGAAGGCTGCCATGGTAAACACCTCCTGCGGCGACAACAGAAGACAAATCAGACATCATTAAGGCGTTTCAAATCCACTGTTACTGTTACTAATCAACCTCCCCAGCGTCCAGCCTTCACCAAAGGCATCTCATTAACCACTGGGCGACAGGGGTTACAAACAACCAATTATTAAATATGTTAATATACTGGTTATACACGGCATTGTGAGTGACGGGGAGGATAGGGCAACCTGCTAGTCCTGAATGGCATGCGCACTGATTGGTCGTGTGACTGGCAAGCCAATTGATTGATTAGTGATTGGTATGTGAACTGATGACAAAGTGTTACTTTGACATTTGTTAGAGAAAAAGAGAAATAGAACGATGGTCGATAGACCCGCGGGTAATGACCGATGACCCCCTCCCCCCTGCCACACCCAACTCCACCCTCACCCCAGCCCCCCTCTGCACCCTACCCCACCCCCCTCCTCAGCCCCCGCCCCTCTCCCCACCCCAGTGTCTCTCTTAACCCTCATCCCCTCTTCACCCCGTCGCCCCTCTCCACCACCCGCCCCTCTCCACCAACCGCCCTCCTGCACCAACCGCCCCTCTGTCCCCCCTCACCACTCACCTAATAAGCATCCACCCCTCTCTCAACTACCTCCTCACCCCCACCACGCTGCCCACCACCGCCTGTCCCTACCCCCACGGCCTCTCCCCACCACCGCCCACCCCACGGCCTCTCCCCACCACCGCCCACCCCACGGCCTCTCCCCACCACCGCTTACCCCACGGCCTCACCCCACCACCGCCCACCCCACGGCCTCTCCCCACCACCGCTTACCCCACGGCCTCTCCCCACCACCGGCCACCCCACGGCCTCTCCCCACCACCGCCCACCCCACGGCCTCACCCCATCACCGCCCACCCCACGGCCTCTCCCCACCACCGCCCACCCCCACTCCCCATCACCGCCCACCCCACGGCCTCTCCCCATCACCGCCCACCCCACGGCCTCTCCCCACCACCGCCCACCCCACGGCCTCTCTCCACCACCGCCCACCCCCACTCCCCATCACCGCCCACCCCACGGCCTCTCCCCACCACCGCCCACCCCACGGCCTCTCTCCACCACCGCCCACCCCCACTCCCCATCACCGCCCACCCCACCCCCACTCCCCATCACCGCCCACCCCACGGCCTCTCCCCACCACCGCCCACCCCACGGCCTCTTCCCACCACCGCCCACCCCCACTCCCCATCACCGCCCACCCCACCCCCACTCCCCATCACCGCCCACCCCACGGCCTCTCCCCACCACCGCCCACCCCACGGCCTCTTCCCACCACCGCCCATCCCCACGGCCTCTCCCCACCACCGCCCACCCCACGGCCTCTCTCCACCACCGCCCACCCCACGGCCTCTCCCCACCACCGCCCACCCCACGGCCTCTTCCCACCACCGCCCATCCCCACGGCCTCTCCCCACCACCGCCCACCCCACGGTCTCTCCCCACCACCGCCCACCCCACGGCCTCTTCCCACCACCGCCCATCCCCACTCCCCACCATCCCCCACCCTCGTCTATCGACCTTGATACCCGCAGTGTTAATAAACACGACTCCTGTGGACATGATTGCCAGATGACATCGCCTTCGGTGACACCTGTTGGCTGTTAATACAGGGGATGGGACAGGCTACAACAAGCAACTCACGGTCAGCAGGTGAATCACCAATTACCTCTCGAAATACCGTCGTAGGTAGATTTAATGAGCGGAGCAAGGGACTTTAACATGGGCCCAAACCATATCCACTGTGTTGGGCACATAACATTGCCTTTCAGTGTTTTAGTGTGGACGAACATGGACTTGATATAGACATTAGATAATAATGCAATTTGTGAGCAGCCCCAACACATTTTACAGTTATTAGGCTTGCGTCAAAACACTATGGAGTTGAGTTTCAGCTTTAGATCATCAAACAACTGTGACAGATATAATTTCTGGATCTTGTAACATGCAATATATATACGTTTATTTATATGCAAAGACAGAGTTTCCAACAGCAATTCACGTATAACCGGATCCAATATTAAAAGCAGACACGATCCAATATTAAAAACAGACGCTCCATTGCATCAAAATTCAAATGTCATTCAGTTACACTATTTAAAAAGATAATGTACTTTTTATCCATCGTATTGATTACAACATTATGGGAAGGCTTTCGTCACCTGTCTGTGTTTGACAACATCTGTCTTTCGATTACATGTTGCAAAGGTTTTAACATCATTTTTACCGGAAATTGTATGAGGATTTCTATACGTGACATCACGGCACCAGTCTCAAACCGAATCAGTTTTTCTTGCCCTTTTCAACATTCTAGGTTCAACCTGACGCGACTAACAGGCTTTCGCCCTCATACTCCCGGGCTTTCGCCCTCCCCCCCCTTCCCCGTTCACCCTGCGACCCCCCAGCTCTCACCCTCCTACACCCCAGCTCTCACCCTCCTACACCCCGGCTCTCACCCTCTTAACCTCGAGTTCTCACCCTTCTACCCCCCCCCCGCTTTCATCCTCCTACCCCCTGGCTCTCACCCTCATATCCCCCGGCTCTAACGCTCCCACCCCCCGGCTTTCACCCTCCCCCCCCGGCTCTCACACTCCTACTCCCCGGCTCTCACCCCCCTCCCCGGCTCTCACCCTCATACCCCCCGGCTCTAACGCTCTCACCCCCCGGCTTTCACCCCCCCCCCCCGGCTCTCACGCTCCTACTCCCCGGCGCTCACCCTTCTACCCCCCCCTCCGGCTCTCACCCTCCTACTCCCCGGCTCTCACCCTCATATCCCGAGGCTCTCACGCTCCCACCCCCCGGCTTTCACCCTCCCCCCCCCCCCCCCGGCTCTCACCCTCCCACCCCCTGCCTCTCACCCTCCGACCCCCCCGCTCTCACCCTACTACTCCCCGGCGCTCACCCTCCTACCCTCCGGCTTTCACCCTCCCCCCCCCCCTCCGGCTTTCACCCTCGTACCCCCCGGCTCTCATCCTTCGACCCCCCGCTCTCACCCTCCCACCCCCCGGACCTCACCTTCCGAACTCTTGGCCTCACAGTCCCTGACCACTCGCCGCACTCTCCGCCCACAGCCTACCCTATTCGACCCGTAGGCCCACACGAGTGCTCCCCCCTCCACACCCTCCGACTCCCAGCTTCCACCCCGCCCCCCTTCGAACCCCTGCCCCCACATTATTCGACCCACCCACGCATTTCCGGGCCCCACGGCCCCCACCTGCCATCCATTTCATCTTAAACTTAACCCTCTGGTGTCGGCCAGAATGCTTCAGTCCCTGGAATGAAATAAGCGCTATTTAGCATTAACCGAACGTTCGCTGGTCTCTGGATTCTGACCGTTCCGCAGTGCCCCTAGAACGTTTGACGCAGCCAGTGGCGATCAAAGACGACGCTCCCCCAACCATTCCCCTCTGTAACGACATGTAATATCCGGCCAAACCATTATCACGATACCCAGACATTGGTCGTGACAGCGGATGTTTCCATAGCAACGGATAGCCATTAACTCCAGAGAAAACATCATGAATGATTTTCTCCTCCCTCCCCCCCCCACCCCCTCACCCTTCACCCATCCCGGCCGCCACCACTACGGCATCTTTCGCCGCCACTAGCGCAGCCAGTCCTCCCCCCCCCAACCCCTCCACAGCTCATGGGTAGATACACAGAACCAAGGAACCAGCTTCAACCCATAGCGGCGGCTACCATGGTAACCGATACCCCGCGGGCAACTAAATGAGACTAAATACACGAGAGTGGAAGCAATAGGGGTTCCCAAGGCGACAGCAGGGCGACCCACGGTAGGCTTCCCCAGCATGTTTGATGCCATCCAATCAGCGTACTGAACCCGCTGAGCGAGCCAGGCCATATGCCCCAATGTACACGTGCCATAGGCCCAACTGTGCAAGACATGCCATAGGTCACACTGTACAAGACGTGCCATAGGTCCCACTGTAAGAGGCGTGCCATAGGCCCCACTGTACAAGACGTGCCATAGGCCCCACTTACAAGACGTGCCAGATCCCACTGTACAAGACGTGTCATAGGTCCCACTGTACAAGACGTGTCATAGGTCTCACTGTACAAGACGTGCCATAGGCCCCACTGTACAAGACGTGCCATAGGCCCCACTGTACAAGACGTGCCATAGACCCCACTGTACAAGACGTGCCATAGACCCCACTGTACAAGACGTGCCATAGGCCCCACTGTACAAGACGTGCCATAGGCCCCACTGTACAAGACGTGCCATAGACCCCACTGTACAAGACGTGCCATAGGCCCCACTGTACAAGACGTGCCATAGACCCCACTGTACAAGACGTGTCATAGGCCCCACTGTACAAGACGTGCCATAGACTCCACTGTACAAGACGTGCCATAGGCCCCACTGTACAAGACGTGCCATAGACCCCACTGTACAAGACGTGTCATAGGCCCCACTGTACAAAACGTGCCATAGACCCCACTGTACAAGACGTGCCATAGGCCCCACTGTACAAGACGTGCCATAGACCCCACTGTACAAGACGTGCCATAGACCCCACTGTACAAGACGTGCCATAGGCCCCACTGTACAAGACGTGCCATAGACCCCACTGTACAAGACGTACCATAGGCCCCACTGTACAAGACGTGCCATAGACCCCACTGTACAAGACGTGCCTTAGACTCCACTGTACAAGACGTGCCTTAGACTCCACTGTACAAGACGTGCCATAGGCCCCCTTGTACAAGACGTGCCATAGGCCCCCTTGTACAAGACGTGCCATAGATCCCATTGTACAAGACGTGCCATAGACCCCAATGTACAAGACGTGCCATAGACCCCACTGTACAAGACGTGCCATAGGCCCCACTGAACAAGACGTGCCATAGACCCCACTGTACAAGACGTGCCATAGGCCCCACTGTACAAGACGTGCCATAGGCCCCACTGTACAAGACGTGCCATAGACCCCACTGTACAAGACGTGCCATAGGCCCCACTGTACAAGACGTGCCATAGACCCCACTGTACAAGACGTGCCATAGGCCCCACTGTACAAGACGTGCCATAGGCCCCACTGTACAAGACGTGCCTTAGACTCCACTGTACAAGACGTGCCTTAGACTCCACTGTACAAGACGTGCCATAGGCCCCCTTGTACAAGACGTGCCATAGGCCCCCTTGTACAAGACGTGCCATAGATCCCATTGCACAAGACGTGCCATAGACCCCACTGTACAAGACGTGCCATAGACCCCACTGTACAAGACGTGCCATAGGCCCCACTGTACAAGACGTGCCATAGGCCCCCTTGTACAAGACGTGCCATAGACCCCACTGTACAAGACATGCCATAGACCCCACTGTACAAGACGTGCCATAGACCCCACTGTACAAGACGTGCCATAGACCCCACTGTACAAGACGTGCCATAGACCCCACTGGAGAAGACGTGCCATAGATCCCATTGTACAAGACGTGCCATAGACCCCACTGTACAAGACGTGCCATAGACCCCACTGTACAATACGTGCCATAGGCCCCACTGTACAAGACGTGCCATAGAGCCCACTGTACAAGACGTGCCATAGGCCCCCTTGTACAAGACGTGCCATAGACCCCACTGTACAAGACGTGCCATAGACCCCACTGGACAAGACGTGCCATAGATCCCATTGTACAAGACGTGCCATAGATCCCACTGTACAAGACGTGCCATAGGCCCCACTGTACAAGACGTGCCATAGACCGCACTGTACAAGACGTGCCATAGACCCCACTGTACAAGACGTGCCATAGACTCCCACTGTACAAGACGTGCCATAGATCCCACTGTACAATACGTGCCATAGGCCCCACTGTACAAGACGTGCCATAGACCCCACTGTACAATACGTGCCATAGACCCCACTGTACAAGACGTGCCATAGACCCCACTGTACAAGACGTGCCATAGACCCCACTGTACAAGACGTGTCATAGGCCCCCTTGTACAAGACGTGCCATAGACCCCACTGTACAAGACGTGCCATAGACCCCACTGTACAAGACGTGCCATAGACCCCACTGTACAAGACGTGCCATAGACCCCACTGTACAAGACGTGCCATAGACCCCACTGTACAAGACGTGCCATAGACCCCACTGTACAATACGTGCCATAGGCCCCACTGTACAAGACGTGCCATAGGCCCCACTGTACAAGACGTGCCATAGGCCCCCTTGTACAAGACGTGCCATAGACCCCACTGTACAAGACGTGCCATAGGCCCCACTGTACAAGACGTGCCATAGGCCCCACTGTACAAGACGTGCCATAGGCCCCCTTGTACAAGACGTGCTATAGACCCCACTGTACAAGACGTGCCATAGACCGCACTGTACAAGACGTGCCATAGACCCCACTGTACAAGACGTGCCATAGGCCCCACTGTACAAGACGTGCCTTAGACCCCACTGTACAAGACGTGCCTTAGACTCCACTGTACAAGACGTGTCATAGACCCCACTGTACAATACGTGCCATAGACCCCACTGTACAATACGTGCCATAGGCCCCACTGTACAAGACGTGCCATAGACCCCACTGTACAAGACGTGCCATAGACCCCACTGTACAAGACGTGCCATAGGCCCCACTGTACAAGACGTGCCATAGGCCCCACTGTACAAGACGTGCCATAGACCCCACTGTACAAGACGTGCCATAGACCCCACTGTACAAGACGTGCCATAGACCCCACTGTACAAGACGTGCCATAGACCCCACTGTACAAGACGTGCCATAGGCCCCACTGTACAAGACGTGCCATAGACCCCACTGTACAAGACGTGCCATAGACCCCACTGTACAAGACGTGCCATAGACCCCACTGTACAAGACGTGCCATATGCCCCACTGTACAAGACGTGCCATAGACCCCACTGTACAAGACGTGCCATAGACCCCACTGGACAAGACGTGCCATAGATCCCACTGTACAAGACGTGCCATAGACCCCACTGTACAAGACGTGCCATAGGCCCCACTGTACAATACGTGCCATAGACTCCACTGTACAAGACGTGCCATAGACCCCACTGTACAAGACGTGCCATAGGCCCCACTGTACAAGACGTGCCATAGGCCCCACTGTACAATACGTGCCATAGACTTCACTGTACAAGACGTGCCATAGACCCCACTGTACAAGACGTGCCATAGACCCTACTGTACAAGACGTGCCATAGACCCCACTGTACAAGACGTGCCATAGACCCCACTGTACAAGACGTGTCATAGGTCCCACTGTACAAGACGTGCCATTGACCCCACTGTACAAGACGTGCCATAGACCCCACTGTACAAGACGTGTCATAGGTCCCACTGTACAAGACGTGCCATAGACCCCACTGTACAAGACGTGTCATAGGTCCCACTGTACAAGACGTGCCATAGACCCCACTGTACAAGACGTGCCATAGGCCCCACTGTACAAGACGTGCCATAGACCCCACTGTACAAGACGTGCCATAGGCCCCACTGTACAAGACGTGCCATAGACCCCACTGTACAAGACGTGCCATAGGCCCCACTGTACAAGACGTGCCATAGGCCCCACTGTACAAGACGTGCCATAGACCCCACTGTACAAGACGTGCCATAGACCCCACTGTACAAGACGTGCCATAGACTCCACTGTACAAGACGTGCCATAGACCCCACTGTACAAGACGTGCCATAGACCCCACTGTACAAGACGTGCCATAGGCCCCCTTGTACAAGACGTGCCATAGACCCCACTGTACAAGACGTGCCAAAGACCCCACTGTACAAGACGTGCCATAGACCCCACTGTACAAGACGTGCTATAGGCCCCACTGTACAAGACGTGCCATAGACCCCACTGTACAAGACGTGCAGTGGAGCTACACGCATGTAAGTCGTGACAGACGCAGTCGAGCGTCGCCAAATTAACAAATTCACACGGAAGTTTGAATCGGGAATGCTTCTAAAGGGCGAAGGGGTGGGTGGGCGTTTTGGACTAGACAAAACGAAGAAGACGTTATCAAGTCAGTCATGATTTAAGACTGACGCAGACACATGTACCAAAATGAATAGCGACATAGCGGCCAGCAGACTGCTATAAGTATCCTGGGGGTAACTGCGTCATTACTGACATACACTGCAACCACTAAACAGCACCCACGCCATGCACATCCTCCCATACCGTCATTTACAGTCAACCATACAACAATATTTTCCGGAGCAACTTTTCATAGCCTAACATGTTTTCCAGGGAAATGATGTATTGACGCTCTCAGTCGACCCACTTGTTGCATGCGATAAACATCAGGACATGTTGTCAAGCCATCTTGTGTGGCCAAACTGTCACATCACGTGTGGAAAGTCTGGCTTTCTTGTGCACTACGTCATCAAAATGTGGGCATCGTCGCCGGGGGTCTCCCTTGGAGAACAGATCTATCTCGTACAGGGGTATCACTCACACCGTCAGATAAATGTGTCAAAAACATTTCTCCAACAGATTTTGAAAATCAAAATGTAGGTGGGGACATACATTGCATGAGCAGCTTTAAAAATGCTAGTATGGAATTACCACTTCCTATGAAATGCTGCCCCGCCCTGGAGGACGACATGAATACTGCACGGCGCCTACGGGCTCCCAGATCAGGTCACACCCATAGGGCAAGGAAAAAGTTCAAGTCGTTTGCCCTTTTTGCTTGCCATGCAGCAAAGGTCACACCGGTGTCACTGCCAGTTAGGTGACGTTTAGATGATATATCATGATCAGGTGTCATAGATGTGCCATCATCATCATCATCGTCATACGTGTAGCGATACAAGCATGGTGCCGATATACCATTGTGTATTAATATCATTAACATATAGCAGATTATGATCTCGGTCATTACCGTAGTTGCTCGAATAAGCGCCCGCTATTTCGAGTTAAGAATTCCCCTGGCGCTTATTCAAATGAGCGCTTATTCGAACCGGGCGCTTAATCATTGTTTGTCACGATTTTGACAAGAATTGTGTCAATGCCAGGGATCGCCATGCCTTGTTCAGTCAGGTGTGGGTCAGTGCCTCACTCACCCAGCCGTTATCGCTAAACTCGCACACGACACCGGACACTGTCTTCAGACATTTGCCAACGTGCTGTAAATAAAAAACCGTCGGGGGATAAACAGCGGTGAACGGGTCAAAGGCATATTAACAAAACTGGGTGGCTGGTGTAAGAAGGACGGTTTAGGTGGTACCGCGTCATGCGGCGTCTCCCAGGGTAACGCTCTACCGCGTGCGAAGAAAGGCAGTGACGCCCGCATCCTGGACAAGCGTGGACATTTGCACCGGTGGGATTCGAACCGCGCACCGACCGCTTGGGCTGACCCAGCAGAGCACACGAGTCGACCGCGCTACCTACCGGGCCACGGACACACCAGCCGACCGCGCTACCTGCCGAGCCACGGAGCGACTCCACAACATAGACTGGAGTTGGGCATACCCTCTGACTGCCATGCTCCAATAACAGCCTCTTGCTCGTTGTCACCTCTCGCTTCGTTTTCAATGCTCCGCCATTTGCCGGACGTCAACAAACGCCGCCTGGCAGCGAGTGCTCACGCTAAGTTTGTTTACTTCCGGCGAGCGGCGGATGATTCAAAACAAAGCGAGAGAGGACACAAATCGCCCGGATTACAAGAGAATATACTACCGACCAAAGAAATGACTGTCCGACGAAAGTCATAAAAGCTTCAGGAATCTAATGGAACAATTTGACGGGTAGGCACTGCATATTTATTCTGTTAGGACCTTCAACTTGAGCCACCGGTCCGCGATTTCTAATTTTAGGCCTGGTGAGCGGCATGGCTCTCACCCTTGCTCCGTTTACGGGCGTGGTAAGAGAGGCATGTACCACGGCTACATCCGTCCACATAACCATCGTGCAGTACAGCACACAGCCTCAAGTACCTCAATATAGCCGAACTGTGCGGAATATCAGAAATCATGAGGAATATCTCATTTGATTGGGAAATTGACATCAAATTGAAATACGGAATATGACGAGGAAGGTGCAAAATGACGAGTGGGAAATAATGAGGAGAGCGCGAAATGAAGAGCGAAATGACGAGCGAAATGACAAGCGAAATGACGAGCGAAATGACGAGCGAAATGACAAGCGAAATGACGAGCGAAATGACGAGCGAAATGACAAGCGAAATGACGAGCGAAACGACGAGCAAAATGAGCGAAATTACAAGCGAAATGACGAGCGAAATGACGAGCGAAATGACGCGCAGAGTGCGACATAATGTTGGATGGTGAGTGAGTGGACGCGAGGTATCACCGTCAAGCAGCAAGGACAAGGACTCTGATGTATTTGCAGGCGACAGAGGGCGCTCTGGGGGCTGCTTGTCGGCGTCAACCCTTGGCTGGGTGGTGACAGGGGGCCGCATGGGGGAGGGGGGGTTATACAAGGAGGATGGGGAAAGACGGGCACGCGGCGAGCGATATGGAGGAGGATGGAGTGATGGGGGTGAAGCGATAGAGTGATGACGGACGCCATGAGAATGGATGGGCGAGGGAAGAGCTGCGGCAGCGATACAATATATCAGAGCAGGCGATCGCGGCGAGGGGGAGGGGGTGACGCGGATGGGGGGGGGCGATGGGGATGGGGAGGGGGGGTGATGGGGATGGGAGGGGTGACGATGCAACGAGTATAGGGAGTTGAGGAGACGATGTTCCAGAAACAGGGAGAGGGGCGACGAGGGAGGAAACCACTACGTTACGGTGGTGATACCAGTGGCAGCGGCAGTCCATGCGGACAAGGCGGGGGTGGGTGGGTGAGTGAGGGTTGGGGGGGGACCGGGGGTGGGTGGGTGAGTGAGGGGTGGGTGGGTGAGTGAGGGGTGGGGTGGGGTGGGGGGGGGTTGGCGGCGATTACCTCCTGCTCTGGTCGCTATCCTCAGCCCCTCGGCTATGGTGTCACAGGTTTGTGCCATGTTCATCTTCCTCTCGTGGAACCATGTCTCCTGGTCCTTATAGTATCCTCGGGCCGCAGCTGGGGCTCCGGCACCGCAGCTGCCCCACGAGCCAGCCTACGGACGGGGGCTCGGCGGTGGGTCGCGGCGGCGGGCGGCGGGTCTCCAACACAGGGATAGAGGGGTGTATGCCACAGAGCCGACCACGC
>CAXHSH010000877.1:0-34382 GCA_964019135.1 Arenicola marina
GCCCACAACGTGACCTCAATTCGCGACGAATCGATAAATCTTTATTCTCTCAAAGCGCCTCTTTGCCCCCCACCCCCCTCCTTCTCCCGGCCTCCACCGGCAACCCCAACCCTCACCTCCACTCACCTCATCTCAATAGTTCCGTCCCTAGTTGTATCAGCACACCCTCTACCCACTAGGAACCCCCCCTCCCCCGTCCCTTACTCCCAAACCCTTGTTACCTATTGGAAATCGGACCCTCTTCCTGCTATCCCCCCCCACCCCCCCTCCCCCTCCTCCCCTCCTCCTACCCTTCCTCTGGTTCCGTTCCATCCGAGTCGCAAACCAACGGCTGACCCAGCTTGTTGTATACCTAGATCTGTCCCTCCTCCCCCCCCCTTCCCTCTGACCCTCACCCGCCCCCCCCCCCACCCTCCGCCCCAGCGCCCGAAGGGCCGACTGACGTGGGAAGGGCTTGAATTAGGTGAACTCAAAAAACGCCCCGTGTCTCGCGGGGCGGGTGAGGACGCTGGATGACGTCAGAGCCACTCGCCGGACGGCTACCCATCACCGCCACAGAACAGGGTTCTGCGGTTCAGCGGCGGGGGTGGGGGCGGGGTGGGAGGGGAGGGGGTGCAGTGGGTCATCTGGGGGAGCGGGTCAGCTGGTGAAGCGGGTCAGCTGAGGGAGAGGGTCAGCGGATTGTGTAGAGCTGGCTTTGACGGTCTGTGGGTCTGAGATCTCTGGGTTTGATGGTCTGTCGGTCTAACATCTCTGGGTTTGACGGTCTGTGGGTCTGAGATCTCTGAGTTTGACGGTCTGTGGGTCTGAGATCTCTGTGTTTGACGGTCTATCGGTCTGAGATATTTGGGTTTGACGGTCTGTATGTTTGAGATATTTGGGTTTGACGGTCTGTGGGTCTGAGATCTCTGGGTTTGACGGTCTGTGGGTCTGAGATATCTGGGTTTGATAGTCTGTGGGTCTGAGATCTGTGGGTTTGACGGTCTGTGGGTCTGAGATCTGTGGGTTTGACGGTATGTTGGTCTGAGATCTTTGGGTTTGACGGTCTGTGGGTCTGAGTCTCTGGGTTTGATGGTCTCTGGGTTTGACGGTCTGTGGGTCTGAGATATTTGGCTTTGACGGTCTGTGGGTCTGAGATATTTGGGTTTGACGGTCTGTGGGTCTGAGATATCTGGGTTTAACGGTCTGTGGGTCTGAGGTCTCTGGGTTTGACGGTCTGTGGGTCTGTAACACCGTGTATGAGATATCTGGGTTTGAGAATGTATTACCCACCACTCTCTATGCTTAAACAGATCAAGCCTTACCCATCGCTGTCTATGATAAAACAGGTAATGCCTTACTCATCGCTGTCTATGATAAAACAGGTCATGCCTTACCCATCACTGTATTTAATTAAACAAGTTTGCTCAGTTCCATATTTGCTGATTACTTTGTGCGATGCAATGTTCCGTCTGTAATACCTTATCTAGTACGCTACATATGACATATGAACACTCAGTGGAGTCACAAATCTTGAAATATAGATGTTGACAGGCTAGTTTTTTGGTATAACAAATATTCCTTCCACGCTAACCCCACCCATCATCATCTCATCATCATCTCAATTATTAATGCATTTCCTTTAAGTCCCAACGATTTTATCTGTGTCCTGTTGAGGGCGAGAAAAAAAAAGGGAAATAAAATCCCCTAAATCAACGTATACCCTAAAAGCTAGCGTAATTATCTCAGTAAAGATCTTGGGATGGGTTGGGCTGGAGGGAGGTGGTCGTTTCCTGGACGGCCTGTTTAGTTGTCAGATCTGGCCCCGCGAGCCTCCTACACCCACTGCCCCCGATCTCCGTCCTCCTGCCTCCAACCCCCGTCCTTTGCCCCCCCCCCGACCCCCTCCTCCACCCCCCGTTATCCCCCAACGCTAGTCTCCTGTTTTCGCTACCAATCACGTTTGCAGCCAATATACCGTCCCTCCCTGCTTCCTTCGCTGCCACCCCCAGCAGAACCCTATCCAGTGGCCAAACAACCAGTCGTCAGAGCAGACCGGAAGTGGACTCCCCTCCCTCCCCCCCCCCCACCCCTCCTCTACCCTCCACACACACCGGAAGCGATTCGTTATTGATTTGGCCACCTACCAAAACACATTTGGCTCGGTACGCCCCGACCGCCGGCGTACGGGTCACAGTACGAGACGAACAGAGAGAGAGAGAGAGAGAGAGGAGAGAGAGGGGAGAGAGGGGAGAGAGAGAGGGAGAGAGAGGGACAGCCGGGCGGCCGGCTTCAGACCCAGACCCAGCCTGCATGGCCTGCCTGCCACCTTCCGCCGGTTCCTGGCAACGAGCGTTTCTTGGGTGCCGTGCTGCGGAGGCTGCAGGGAGTATAGTAGTTATATAGCTTGTGCGCCACATGCCGTCGGGCAAGTCAGTCAGTGAGTCGGCGATCTCCACCACTACCAGCCATACCACCACCAGAGAGGGGGGCATGAGGAGTCAACGTACCACCGACGGCCGAACCTGTCGGATGTAGCGGCAGGGCTCATCCGCCGTCTGCCTCCGCCGCCGCCTTCACGTCTTCCTCGCCCCGAGAACCATCGTCTCTGATGAGCCATGTTAACCTAGATCTTTTCCAATTAATCCCGCTTACATTCTGACAGGTTACTGCTCTACATCTATGTTGATACCCTCAATCTCGATCTCTCTGCGTTTCGCTGGGCATCTCTATTCTCCCTCCTCTGCCACCTTCTAGCCATCCGTCTCTGTCCCTTGGGCTCTCTGCCTCGCTCTCCCTCTTCCTTCATTCCCATCTCTGGTCATCACTCCGCCGCTATTTTATCTCAGCGTCTCCATCTGTAGCTCTTTACCCCCCTCCCTCTGTCTCTGTCTCTAAGCCTCCCTCCCTGTCTCTGTCTCTAAGCCTCCCTCCCTCTGTCTCCGTCTCTAAGCCTCCCTCCCTATCTCTGTCTCTAAGCCTCCCTCCCTGTCTCTGTCTCTAAGCCTCCCTCCCTCTGTCTCTCTCTCTAAGCCTCCCTCCCTCTGTCTCTGTCTCTAAGCCTCCCTCCCTCTCCCTGTCTCTAAGCCTCCCTCCCTATCTCTGTCTCTAAGCCTCCCTCTGTCTCTGTCTCTATGCCTCCCTCCCTCTGTCTCTGTATCTGAGCCTCCCTCCCTCTGTCTTTGTCTCTAAGCCTCCCTCCCTATCTCTGTCTCTAAGCCTCCCTCTGTCTCTCTCTCTAAGCCTCCCTCCCTCTGTCTCTGTCTCTAAGCCTCCCTCCCTCTCTCTGTCTCTAAGCCTCCCTCCCTCTGTCTCTGTCTCTAAGCCTCCCTCCCTCTGTCTCTGTCTCTAAGCCTCCCTCCCTCTCTCTGTCTCTAAGCCTCCCTCCCTATCTCTGTCTCTAAGCCTCCATCTGTCTCTGTCTCTATGCCTCCCTCCCTCTGTCTCTGTATCTAAGCCTCCCTCCCTCTGTCTCTAAGCCTCCTTCCCTATCTCTGTCTCTAAGCCTCCCTCCCTATCTCTGTCTCTAAGCCTCCCTCTGCCTCTGTCTCTAAGCCTTCCTCCCTCTGTCTCTGTCTCTAAGACTCCCTCCCTCTCTCTGTCTCTAAGCCTCCCTCCCTATCTCTGTCTCTAAGCCTCCCTCTGTCTCTGTCTCTATGCCTCCCTCCCTCTGTCTCTGTCTCTATGCCTCCCTCCCTCTGTCTCTGTATCTAAGCCTCCCTCCCTCTGTCCCTCTCTCTAAGCCTCCCTCCCTATCTCTGTCTCTAAGCCTCCCTCTGTCTCTCTCTCTAAGCCTCCCTCCCTCTGTCTCTGTCTCTAAGCCTCCCTCCCTCTCTCTGTCTCTAAGCCTCCCTCCCTCTGTCTCTCTCTCTAAGCCTCCCTCCCTCTGTCTCTGTCTCTAAGCCTCCCTCCCTCTCTCTGTCTCTAAACCTCCCTTCCTATCTCTGTCTCTAAGCCTCCATCTGTCTCTGTCTCTATGCCTCCCTCCCTCTGTCTCTGTATCTAAGCCTCCCTCCCTCTGTCTCTAAGCCTCCTTCCCTATCTCTGTCTCTAAGCCTCCCTCCCTATCTCTGTCTCTAAACCTCCCTCCCTTTCTCTGTCTCTAAGCCTCCCTCTGCCTCTGTCTCTAAGCCTCCCTCCCTCTGTCTCTAAGCCTTCACCCCTATCTCTGTCTCTAAGCCTCCATCCCTATCTCTGTCTCTAAGCCTCCCTCCCTCTGTCTCTCTCTCTAAGCCTCCCTCCCTCTGTCTCTGTCTCTAAGCCTCCCTCCCTCTGTCTCTGTCTCTAAGCCTTCACCCCTATCTCTGTCTCTAAGCCTCCCTCCCTATCTCTGTCTCTAAGCCTCCCTCCCTCTGTCTCTGTCTCTAAGCCTCCCTCCCTATCTCTGTCTCTAAGCCTCCCTCCCTCTGTCTCTGTCTCTAAGCCTCCCTCCCTATCTCTGTCTCTAAGCCTCCCTCCCTATCTCTGTCTCTAAGCCTCCCTCCCTCTGTCTCTGTCTCTAAGCCTCCCTCCCTATCTCTGTCTCTAAGCCTCCCTCCCTATCTCTGTCTCTAAGCCTCCCTCCCTCTGTCTCTGTCTCTAAGCCTCCCTCCCTATCTCTGTCTCTAAGCCTCCCTCCCTATCTCTGTCTCTAAGCCTCCCTCCCTCTGTCTCTGTCTCTAAGCCTCCCTCCCTATCTCTGTCTCTAAGCCTCCCTCCCTATCTCTGTCTCTAAGCCTCCCTCTCTATCTCTGTCTCTAAGCCTCCCTCCCTATCTCTGTCTCTAAGCCTCCCTCCCTCTCCCTGTCTCTAAGCCTCCCTCCCTATCTCTGTCTCTAAGCCTCCCTCTGTCTCTGTCTCTATGCCTCCCTCCCTCTGTCTCTGTATCTGAGCCTCCCTCCCTCTGTCTTTGTCTCTAAGCCTCCCTCTCTATCTCTGTCTCTAAGCCTCCCTCTGTCTCTCTCTCTAAGCCTCCCTCCCTCTGTCTCTGTCTCTAAGCCTCCCTCCCTCTCTCTGTCTCTAAGCCTCCCTCCCTCTGTCTCTGTCTCTAAGCCTCCCTCCCTCTGTCTCTGTCTCTAAGCCTCCCTCCCTCTCTCTCTCTAAGCCTCCCTCCCTATCTCTGTCTCTAAGCCTCCATCTGTCTCTGTCTCTATGCCTCCCTCCCTCTGTCTCTGTATCTAAGCCTCCCTCCCTCTGTCTCTAAGCCTCCTTCCCTATCTCTGTCTCTAAGCCTCCCTCCCTATCTCTGTCTCTAAGCCTCCCTCTGCCTCTGTCTCTAAGCCTCCCTCCCTCTGTCTCTGTCTCTAAGCCTCCCTCCCTCTCTCTGTCTCTAAGCCTCCCTCCCTATCTCTGTCTCTAAGCCTCCCTCTGTCTCTGTCTCTATGCCTCCCTCCCTCTGTCTCTGTCTCTATGCCTCCCTCCCTCTGTCTCTGTATCTAAGCCTCCCTCCCTCTGTCCCTCTCTCTAAGCCTCCCTCCCTATCTCTGTCTCTAAGCCTCCCTCTGTCTCTCTCTCTAAGCCTCCCTCCCTCTGTCTCTGTCTCTAAGCCTCCCTCCCTCTCTCTGTCTCTAAGCCTCCCTCCCTCTGTCTCTCTCTCTAAGCCTCCCTCCCTCTGTCTCTGTCTCTAAGCCTCCCTCCCTCTCCCTGTCTCTAAACCTCCCTTCCTATCTCTGTCTCTAAGCCTCCATCTGTCTCTGTCTCTATGCCTCCCTCCCTCTGTCTCTGTATCTAAGCCTCCCTCCCTCTGTCTCTAAGCCTCCTTCCCTATCTCTGTCTCTAAGCCTCCCTCCCTATCTCTGTCTCTAAACCTCCCTCCCTTTCTCTGTCTCTAAGCCTCCCTCTGCCTCTGTCTCTAAGCCTCCCTCCCTCTGTCTCTAAGCCTTCACCCCTATCTCTGTCTCTAAGCCTCCATCCCTATCTCTGTCTCTAAGCCTCCCTCCCTCTGTCTCTCTCTCTAAGCCTCCCTCCCTCTGTCTCTGTCTCTAAGCCTCCCTCCCTCTGTCTCTGTCTCTAAGCCTTCACCCCTATCTCTGTCTCTAAGCCTCCCTCCCTATCTCTGTCTCTAAGCCTCCCTCCCTCTGTCTCTGTCTCTAAGCCTCCCTCCCTATCTCTGTCTCTAAGCCTCCCTCCCTCTCTCTGTCTCTAAGCCTCCCTCCCTATCTCTGTCTCTAAGCCTCCCTCCCTCTGTCTCTGTCTCTAAGCCTCCCTCCCTCTCTCTGTGTCTAAGCCTCCCTCCCTATCTCTGTCTCTAAGCCTCCATCTGTCTCTGTCTCTATGCCTCCCTCCCTCTGTCTCTAAGCCTCCTTCCCTATCTCTGTCTCTAAGCCTCCCTCCCTATCTCTGTCTCTAAGCCTCCCTCTGCCTCTGTCTCTAAGCCTCCCTCCCTCTGTCTCTGTCTCTAAGCCTCCCTCCCTCTCTCTGTCTCTAAGCCTCCCTCCCTATCTCTGTCTCTAAGCCTCCCTCCGTCTCTGTCTCTATGCCTCCCTCCCTCTGTCTCTGTCTCTATGCCTCCCTCCCTCTGTCCCTCTCTCTAAGCCTCCCTCCCTATCTCTGTCTCTAAGCCTCCCTCTGTCTCTCTCTCTAAGCCTCCCTCCCTCTGTCTCTGTCTCTAAGCCTCCCTCCCTCTCTCTGTCTCTAAGCCTCCCTCCCTCTGTCTCTCTCTCTAAGCCTCCCTCCCTCTGTCTCTGTCTCTAAGCCTCCCTCCCTCTCTCTGTCTCTAAACCTCCCTTCCTATCTCTGTCTCTAAGCCTCCATCTGTCTCTGTCTCTATGCCTCCCTCCCTCTGTCTCTGTATCTAAGCCTCCCTCCCTCTGTCTCTAAGCCTCCTTCCCTATCTCTGTCTCTAAGCCTCCCTCCCTATCTCTGTCTCTAAACCTCCCTCCCTTTCTCTGTCTCTAAGCCTCCCTCTGCCTCTGTCTCTAAGCCTCCCTCCCTCTGTCTCTAAGCCTTCACCCCTATCTCTGTCTCTAAGCCTCCATCCCTATCTCTGTCTCTAAGCCTCCCTCCCTCTGTCTCTCTCTCTAAGCCTCCCTCCCTCTGTCTCTGTCTCTAAGCCTCCCTCCCTCTGTCTCTGTCTCTAAGCCTTCACCCCTATCTCTGTCTCTAAGCCTTCCTCCCTATCTCTGTCTCTAAGCCTCCCTCCCTCTGTCTCTGTCTCTAAGCCTCCCTCCCTATCTCTGTCTCTAAGCCTCCCTCCCTCTGTCTCTGTCTCTAAGCCTCCCTCCCTATCTCTGTCTCTAAGCCTCCCTCCCTATCTCTGTCTCTAAGCCTCCCTCCCTCTGTCTCTGTCTCTAAGCCTCCCTCCCTATCTCTGTCTCTAAGCCTCCCTCCCTATCTCTGTCTCTAAGCCTCCCTCCCTCTGTCTCTGTCTCTAAGCCTCCCTCCCTATCTCTGTCTCTAAGCCTCCCTCCCTATCTCTGGCTCTAAGCCTCCCTCCCTCTGTCTCTGTCTCTAAGCCTCCCTCCCTATCTCTGTCTCTAAGCCTCCCTCCCTATCTCTGTCTCTAAGCCTCCCTCCCTATCTCTGTCTCTAAGCCTCCCTCCCTCTGTCTCTGTCTCTAAGCCTCCCTCCCTATCTCTGTCTCTAAGCCTCCCTCCCTATCTCTGGCTCTAAGCCTCCCTCCCTCTGTCTCTGTCTCTAAGCCTCCCTCCATATCTCTGTCTCTAAGCCTCCTTCCATCTGTCTCTGGGCCTCACTCCCTATCTCTGTCTCTAAGCCTCCCTCCCTATCTCTGTCTCTAGGCTTCCCTCCCTATCTCTGTCTCTAAACCTCCCTCCCTATCTCTGTCTCTAAGCCTCCCTCCCTATCTCTGTCTCTAAGCCTCCCTCTCTATCTCTGTTGCTAGGCCTTCCTCCTTATCTCTGTCTCTAAGCCTCCCTCCCAATCTCTGTCTCTAAGCCTCCCTCCCTATCTCTGTCTCTAAGCCTCCCTCCCTATCTCTGTCTCAAGGCTTCCCTCCCTATCTCTGTCTCTAAACCTCCCTCCCTATCTCTGTCTCTAAGCCTCCTTCCATCTGTCTCTAGGCCACCCTCCCTATCTCCGTCTCTAAGCCTTCCTCCCTATCTCTGTCTCTACGCCTCCCACCCTATCTCTGTCTCTAAGCCTCCCTCTGTCTCTGTCTCTAAACCTCCCTCCCTATCTCCGTCTCTAAGCCTCCCTTCCTCTCTCTGTCTCTAAGCCTCCCTCCCTATCTCTGTCTTTAAGCCTCCCTCCCTATCTCTGTCTCTAAGCCTCCCTCCCTATATCTGTCTCTAAGCCTCCCTCCCTATCTCTGTCTCTAAGTCTCCCTCCCTATCTCTGTCTCTAAGCCTCCCTCCCTATCTCTGTCTCTAAGTCTCCCTCCCTATCTCTGTCTCTAAGCCTCCCTCCCTATCTCTGTCTCTAAGCCTCCTTCCATCTGTCTCTAGGCCACCCTCCCTATCTCTGTCTCTAAGCCTTCCTCCCTATCTCTGTCTCTACGCCTCCCACCCTATCTCTGTCTCTAAGCCTCCCTCCCTATCTCTGTCTCTAAGCCTCCCTCCCTCTCTCTGTCTCTAAGCCTCCCTCCCTATCTCTGTCTCCAAGCCTCCCTCCCTATCTCTGTCTCTAAGCCTCCCTCCCTATCTCTGGCTCTAAGCCTCCCTCCCTATCTCTGTCTCTAAGCCTCCCTCCCTCTGTCTCTGTCTCTAAGCCTCCCTCCCTATCTCTGTCTCTAAGCCTCCCTCCCTATCTCTGTCTCTAAGCCTCCCTCCCTCTGTCTCTGTCTCTAAGCCTCCCTCCCTATCTCTGTCTCTAAGCCTCCCTCCCTATCTCTGTCTCTAAGCCTCCCTCCCTCTGTCTCTGTCTCTAAGCCTCCCTCCCTATCTCTGTCTCTAAGCCTCCCTCCCTATCTCTGTCTCTAAGCCTCCCTCTCTATCTCTGTCTCTAAGCCTCCCTCCCTATCTCTGTCTCTAAGCCTCCCTCCCTATCTCTGTCTCTAAGCCTCCCTCTCTATCTCTGTCTCTAAGCCTCCCTCCCTATCTCTGTCTCTAAGTCTCCCTCCCTATCTCTGTCTCTAAGCCTCCCTCCCTCTGCCTCTGTCTCTAAGCCTCCCTCCCTATCTCTGTCTCTAAGCCTCCCTCCCTATCTCTGTCTCTAAGCCTCCCTCCCTATCTCTGTCTCTAAGCCTCCCTCCCTCTGCCTCTGTCTCTAAGCCTCCCTCCCTATCTCTGTCTCTAAGCCTCCCTCCCTATCTCTGTCTCTAAGCCTCCCTCTCTATCTCTGTCTCTAAGCCTCCCTCCCTATCTCTGTCTCTAAGCCTCCCTCCCTATCTCTGTCTCTAAGCCTCCCTCTCTATCTCTGTCTCTAAGCCTCCCTCCCTATCTCTGTCTCTAAACCTCCCTCCCTATCTCTGTCTCTAAGCTACCCTCTCTCTGTCTCTGTCTCTAAGCCTCCCTCCCTATATCTGTCTCTAAGCCTCCCTCCCTATCTCTGTCTCTAAGCCTCCCTCCCTATCTCTGTCTCTAAGCCTCCCTCCTTATCTCTGTCTCTAAGCCTCCCTCCCTATCTCTGTCTCTAAGCCACCCTCTGTCTCTGTCTCTAAGCCTCCCTCCATATCTCTGTCTCTAAGCCTCCTTCCATCTGTCTCTAAGCCTCCCTCCCTATCTCTGTCTCTAAGCCTCCCTCCCTATCTCTGTCTCTAGGCTTCCCTCCCTATCTCTGTCTCTAAACCTCCCTCCCTATCTCTGTCTCTAAGCCTCCCTCCCTATCTCTGTCTCTAAGCCTCCCTCCCTATCTCTGTTTCTAGGCCTTCCTCCTTATCTCTGTCTCTAAGCCTCCCTCCCTATCTCTGTCTCTAAGCCTCCCTCCCTATCTCTGTCTCTAAGCCTCCCTCCCTATCTGTGTCTCAAGGCTTCCCTCCCTATCTCTGTCTCTAAGCCTCCCTCTGTCTCTGTCTCTAAGCCTCCCTCCCTATCTCTGTCTCTAAGCCTCCTTCCATCTGTCTCGAGGCCTCCCTCCCTATCTCTGTCTCTAAGCCTCCCTCCCTATCTCTGTCTCTAGGCTTCCGTCCCTATCTCTGTCTCTAAACCTCCCTCCCTATCTCTGTCTCTAAGCCTCCCTCCCTATCTCTGTCTCTAAGCCTCCCTCTCTATCTCTGTCTCTAAGCCTCCCTCCCTATCTCTGTCTCTAAGCCTCCCTCCCTATCTCTGTCTCTAAGCCTCCCTCCCTATCTCTGTCTCTAAGCCTTCCTCTCTCTGTCTCTGTCTCTAAGCCTCCCTCCCTATCTCTGTCTCTAAGCCTCCCTCCCTATCTCTGTCTCTAAGCCTCCCTCCCTATCTCTGTCTCTAAGCCTCCCTCCTTATCTCTGTCTCTAAGCCTCCCTCCCTATCTCTGTCTCTAAGCCTCCCTCTGTCTCTGTCTCTAAGCCTCCCTCCATATCTGTGTCTCTAAGCCTCCCTCCCTATCTCTGTCTCTAGGCTTCCCTCCCTATCTCTGTCTCTAAACCTCCCTCCCTATCTCTGTCTCTAAGCCTCCCTCCCTATCTCTGTCTCTAAGCCTCCCTCCCTATCTCTGTCTCTAAGCCTCCCTCCCTATCTCTGTCTCTAAGCCTCCCTCCCTATCTCTGTCTCTAAGCCTCCTTCCATCTGTCTCTAGGCCTCCCTCCCTATCTCTGTCTCTAAGCCTCCCTCCCTATCTCTGTCTCTAGGCTTCCCTCCTTATCTCTGTCTCTAAACCTCCCTCCCTATCTCTGTCTCTAAGCCTCCCTCCCTATCTCTGTCTCTAAGCCTCCCTCCCTCTCTCTGTCTCTAAGCCTCCCTCCCTCTGTCTCTCTCTCTAAGCCTCCCTCCCTCTGTCTCTGTCTCTAAGCCTCCCTCCCTCTCTCTGTCTCTAAACCTCCCTTCCTATCTCTGTCTCTAAGCCTCCATCTGTCTCTGTCTCTATGCCTCCCTCCCTCTGTCTCTGTATCTAAGCCTCCCTCCCTCTGTCTCTAAGCCTCCTTCCCTATCTCTGTCTCTAAGCCTCCCTCCCTATCTCTGTCTCTAAACCTCCCTCCCTTTCTCTGTCTCTAAGCCTCCCTCTGCCTCTGTCTCTAAGCCTCCCTCCCTCTGTCTCTAAGCCTTCACCCCTATCTCTGTCTCTAAGCCTCCATCCCTATCTCTGTCTCTAAGCCTCCCTCCCTCTGTCTCTCTCTCTAAGCCTCCCTCCCTCTGTCTCTGTCTCTAAGCCTCCCTCCCTCTGTCTCTGTCTCTAAGCCTTCACCCCTATCTCTGTCTCTAAGCCTCCCTCCCTATCTCTGTCTCTAAGCCTCCCTCCCTCTGTCTCTGTCTCTAAGCCTCCCTCCCTATCTCTGTCTCTAAGCCTCCCTCCCTCTGTCTCTGTCTCTAAGCCTCCCTCCCTATCTCTGTCTCTAAGCCTCCCTCCCTATCTCTGTCTCTAAGCCTCCCTCCCTCTGTCTCTGTCTCTAAGCCTCCCTCCCTATCTCTGTCTCTAAGCCTCCCTCCCTATCTCTGTCTCTAAGCCTCCCTCCCTCTGTCTCTGTCTCTAAGCCTCCCTCCCTATCTCTGTCTCTAAGCCTCCCTCCCTATCTCTGGCTCTAAGCCTCCCTCCCTCTGTCTCTGTCTCTAAGCCTCCCTCCCTATCTCTGTCTCTAAGCCTCCCTCCCTATCTCTGTCTCTAAGCCTCCCTCCCTATCTCTGTCTCTAAGCCTCCCTCCCTCTGTCTCTGTCTCTAAGCCTCCCTCCCTATCTCTGTCTCTAAGCCTCCCTCCCTATCTCTGGCTCTAAGCCTCCCTCCCTCTGTCTCTGTCTCTAAGCCTCCCTCCATATCTCTGTCTCTAAGCCTCCTTCCATCTGTCTCTGGGCCTCACTCCCTATCTCTGTCTCTAAGCCTCCCTCCCTATCTCTGTCTCTAGGCTTCCCTCCCTATCTCTGTCTCTAAACCTCCCTCCCTATCTCTGTCTCTAAGCCTCCCTCCCTATCTCTGTCTCTAAGCCTCCCTCTCTATCTCTGTTGCTAGGCCTTCCTCCTTATCTCTGTCTCTAAGCCTCCCTCCCAATCTCTGTCTCTAAGCCTCCCTCCCTATCTCTGTCTCTAAGCCTCCCTCCCTATCTCTGTCTCAAGGCTTCCCTCCCTATCTCTGTCTCTAAACCTCCCTCCCTATCTCTGTCTCTAAGCCTCCTTCCATCTGTCTCTAGGCCACCCTCCCTATCTCCGTCTCTAAGCCTTCCTCCCTATCTCTGTCTCTACGCCTCCCACCCTATCTCTGTCTCTAAGCCTCCCTCTGTCTCTGTCTCTAAACCTCCCTCCCTATCTCCGTCTCTAAGCCTCCCTTCCTCTCTCTGTCTCTAAGCCTCCCTCCCTATCTCTGTCTTTAAGCCTCCCTCCCTATCTCTGTCTCTAAGCCTCCCTCCCTATATCTGTCTCTAAGCCTCCCTCCCTATCTCTGTCTCTAAGTCTCCCTCCCTATCTCTGTCTCTAAGCCTCCCTCCCTATCTCTGTCTCTAAGTCTCCCTCCCTATCTCTGTCTCTAAGCCTCCCTCCCTATCTCTGTCTCTAAGCCTCCTTCCATCTGTCTCTAGGCCACCCTCCCTATCTCTGTCTCTAAGCCTTCCTCCCTATCTCTGTCTCTACGCCTCCCACCCTATCTCTGTCTCTAAGCCTCCCTCCCTATCTCTGTCTCTAAGCCTCCCTCCCTCTCTCTGTCTCTAAGCCTCCCTCCCTATCTCTGTCTCCAAGCCTCCCTCCCTATCTCTGTCTCTAAGCCTCCCTCCCTATCTCTGGCTCTAAGCCTCCCTCCCTATCTCTGTCTCTAAGCCTCCCTCCCTCTGTCTCTGTCTCTAAGCCTCCCTCCCTATCTCTGTCTCTAAGCCTCCCTCCCTATCTCTGTCTCTAAGCCTCCCTCCCTCTGTCTCTGTCTCTAAGCCTCCCTCCCTATCTCTGTCTCTAAGCCTCCCTCCCTATCTCTGTCTCTAAGCCTCCCTCCCTCTGTCTCTGTCTCTAAGCCTCCCTCCCTATCTCTGTCTCTAAGCCTCCCTCCCTATCTCTGTCTCTAAGCCTCCCTCTCTATCTCTGTCTCTAAGCCTCCCTCCCTATCTCTGTCTCTAAGCCTCCCTCCCTATCTCTGTCTCTAAGCCTCCCTCTCTATCTCTGTCTCTAAGCCTCCCTCCCTATCTCTGTCTCTAAGTCTCCCTCCCTATCTCTGTCTCTAAGCCTCCCTCCCTCTGCCTCTGTCTCTAAGCCTCCCTCCCTATCTCTGTCTCTAAGCCTCCCTCCCTATCTCTGTCTCTAAGCCTCCCTCCCTATCTCTGTCTCTAAGCCTCCCTCCCTATCTCTGTCTCTAAGCCTCCCTCCCTATCTCTGTCTCTAAGCCTCCCTCCCTATCTCTGTCTCTAAGCCTCCCTCCCTATCTCTGTCTCTAAGCCTCCCTCCCTCTGCCTCTGTCTCTAAGCCTCCCTCCCTATCTCTGTCTCTAAGCCTCCCTCCCTATCTCTGTCTCTAAGCCTCCCTCTCTATCTCTGTCTCTAAGCCTCCCTCCCTATCTCTGTCTCTAAGCCTCCCTCCCTATCTCTGTCTCTAAGCCTCCCTCTCTATCTCTGTCTCTAAGCCTCCCTCCCTATCTCTGTCTCTAAACCTCCCTCCCTATCTCTGTCTCTAAGCTACCCTCTCTCTGTCTCTGTCTCTAAGCCTCCCTCCCTATATCTGTCTCTAAGCCTCCCTCCCTATCTCTGTCTCTAAGCCTCCCTCCCTATCTCTGTCTCTAAGCCTCCCTCCTTATCTCTGTCTCTAAGCCTCCCTCCCTATCTCTGTCTCTAAGCCACCCTCTGTCTCTGTCTCTAAGCCTCCCTCCATATCTCTGTCTCTAAGCCTCCTTCCATCTGTCTCTAAGCCTCCCTCCCTATCTCTGTCTCTAAGCCTCCCTCCCTATCTCTGTCTCTAGGCTTCCCTCCCTATCTCTGTCTCTAAACCTCCCTCCCTATCTCTGTCTCTAAGCCTCCCTCCCTATCTCTGTCTCTAAGCCTCCCTCCCTATCTCTGTTTCTAGGCCTTCCTCCTTATCTCTGTCTCTAAGCCTCCCTCCCTATCTCTGTCTCTAAGCCTCCCTCCCTATCTCTGTCTCTAAGCCTCCCTCCCTATCTGTGTCTCAAGGCTTCCCTCCCTATCTCTGTCTCTAAGCCTCCCTCTGTCTCTGTCTCTAAGCCTCCCTCCCTATCTCTGTCTCTAAGCCTCCTTCCATCTGTCTCGAGGCCTCCCTCCCTATCTCTGTCTCTAAGCCTCCCTCCCTATCTCTGTCTCTAGGCTTCCGTCCCTATCTCTGTCTCTAAACCTCCCTCCCTATCTCTGTCTCTAAGCCTCCCTCCCTATCTCTGTCTCTAAGCCTCCCTCTCTATCTCTGTCTCTAAGCCTCCCTCCCTATCTCTGTCTCTAAGCCTCCCTCCCTATCTCTGTCTCTAAGCCTCCCTCCCTATCTCTGTCTCTAAGCCTTCCTCTCTCTGTCTCTGTCTCTAAGCCTCCCTCCCTATCTCTGTCTCTAAGCCTCCCTCCCTATCTCTGTCTCTAAGCCTCCCTCCCTATCTCTGTCTCTAAGCCTCCCTCCTTATCTCTGTCTCTAAGCCTCCCTCCCTATCTCTGTCTCTAAGCCTCCCTCTGTCTCTGTCTCTAAGCCTCCCTCCATATCTGTGTCTCTAAGCCTCCCTCCCTATCTCTGTCTCTAGGCTTCCCTCCCTATCTCTGTCTCTAAACCTCCCTCCCTATCTCTGTCTCTAAGCCTCCCTCCCTATCTCTGTCTCTAAGCCTCCCTCCCTATCTCTGTCTCTAAGCCTCCCTCCCTATCTCTGTCTCTAAGCCTCCCTCCCTATCTCTGTCTCTAAGCCTCCTTCCATCTGTCTCTAGGCCTCCCTCCCTATCTCTGTCTCTAAGCCTCCCTCCCTATCTCTGTCTCTAGGCTTCCCTCCTTATCTCTGTCTCTAAACCTCCCTCCCTATCTCTGTCTCTAAGCCTCCCTCCCTATCTCTGTCTCTAAGCCTCCCTCCCTCTCTCTGTCTCTAAGCCTCCCTCCCTCTGTCTCTCTCTCTAAGCCTCCCTCCCTCTGTCTCTGTCTCTAAGCCTCCCTCCCTCTCTCTGTCTCTAAACCTCCCTTCCTATCTCTGTCTCTAAGCCTCCATCTGTCTCTGTCTCTATGCCTCCCTCCCTCTGTCTCTGTATCTAAGCCTCCCTCCCTCTGTCTCTAAGCCTCCTTCCCTATCTCTGTCTCTAAGCCTCCCTCCCTATCTCTGTCTCTAAACCTCCCTCCCTTTCTCTGTCTCTAAGCCTCCCTCTGCCTCTGTCTCTAAGCCTCCCTCCCTCTGTCTCTAAGCCTTCACCCCTATCTCTGTCTCTAAGCCTCCATCCCTATCTCTGTCTCTAAGCCTCACTCCCTCTGTCTCTCTCTCTAAGCCTCCCTCCCTCTGTCTCTGTCTCTAAGCCTCCCTCCCTCTGTCTCTGTCTCTAAGCCTTCACCCCTATCTCTGTCTCTAAGCCTCCCTCCCTATCTCTGTCTCTAAGCCTCCCTCCCTCTGTCTCTGTCTCTAAGCCTCCCTCCCTATCTCTGTCTCTAAGCCTCCCTCCCTCTGTCTCTGTCTCTAAGCCTCCCTCCCTATCTCTGTCTCTAAGCCTCCCTCCCTATCTCTGTCTCTAAGCCTCCCTCCCTCTGTCTCTGTCTCTAAGCCTCCCTCCCTATCTCTGTCTCTAAGCCTCCCTCCCTATCTCTGTCTCTAAGCCTCCCTCCCTCTGTCTCTGTCTCTAAGCCTCCCTCCCTATCTCTGTCTCTAAGCCTCCCTCCCTATCTCTGGCTCTAAGCCTCCCTCCCTCTGTCTCTGTCTCTAAGCCTCCCTCCCTATCTCTGTCTCTAAGCCTCCCTCCCTATCTCTGTCTCTAAGCCTCCCTCCCTATCTCTGTCTCTAAGCCTCCCTCCCTCTGTCTCTGTCTCTAAGCCTCCCTCCCTATCTCTGTCTCTAAGCCTCCCTCCCTATCTCTGGCTCTAAGCCTCCCTCCCTCTGTCTCTGTCTCTAAGCCTCCCTCCATATCTCTGTCTCTAAGCCTCCTTCCATCTGTCTCTGGGCCTCACTCCCTATCTCTGTCTCTAAGCCTCCCTCCCTATCTCTGTCTCTAGGCTTCCCTCCCTATCTCTGTCTCTAAACCTCCCTCCCTATCTCTGTCTCTAAGCCTCCCTCCCTATCTCTGTCTCTAAGCCTCCCTCTCTATCTCTGTTGCTAGGCCTTCCTCCTTATCTCTGTCTCTAAGCCTCCCTCCCAATCTCTGTCTCTAAGCCTCCCTCCCTATCTCTGTCTCTAAGCCTCCCTCCCTATCTCTGTCTCAAGGCTTCCCTCCCTATCTCTGTCTCTAAACCTCCCTCCCTATCTCTGTCTCTAAGCCTCCTTCCATCTGTCTCTAGGCCACCCTCCCTATCTCCGTCTCTAAGCCTTCCTCCCTATCTCTGTCTCTACGCCTCCCACCCTATCTCTGTCTCTAAGCCTCCCTCTGTCTCTGTCTCTAAACCTCCCTCCCTATCTCCGTCTCTAAGCCTCCCTTCCTCTCTCTGTCTCTAAGCCTCCCTCCCTATCTCTGTCTTTAAGCCTCCCTCCCTATCTCTGTCTCTAAGCCTCCCTCCCTATATCTGTCTCTAAGCCTCCCTCCCTATCTCTGTCTCTAAGTCTCCCTCCCTATCTCTGTCTCTAAGCCTCCCTCCCTATCTCTGTCTCTAAGTCTCCCTCCCTATCTCTGTCTCTAAGCCTCCCTCCCTATCTCTGTCTCTAAGCCTCCTTCCATCTGTCTCTAGGCCACCCTCCCTATCTCTGTCTCTAAGCCTTCCTCCCTATCTCTGTCTCTACGCCTCCCACCCTATCTCTGTCTCTAAGCCTCCCTCCCTATCTCTGTCTCTAAGCCTCCCTCCCTCTCTCTGTCTCTAAGCCTCCCTCCCTATCTCTGTCTCCAAGCCTCCCTCCCTATCTCTGTCTCTAAGCCTCCCTCCCTATCTCTGGCTCTAAGCCTCCCTCCCTATCTCTGTCTCTAAGCCTCCCTCCCTCTGTCTCTGTCTCTAAGCCTCCCTCCCTATCTCTGTCTCTAAGCCTCCCTCCCTATCTCTGTCTCTAAGCCTCCCTCCCTCTGTCTCTGTCTCTAAGCCTCCCTCCCTATCTCTGTCTCTAAGCCTCCCTCCCTATCTCTGTCTCTAAGCCTCCCTCCCTCTGTCTCTGTCTCTAAGCCTCCCTCCCTATCTCTGTCTCTAAGCCTCCCTCCCTATCTCTGTCTCTAAGCCTCCCTCTCTATCTCTGTCTCTAAGCCTCCCTCCCTATCTCTGTCTCTAAGCCTCCCTCCCTATCTCTGTCTCTAAGCCTCCCTCTCTATCTCTGTCTCTAAGCCTCCCTCCCTATCTCTGTCTCTAAGTCTCCCTCCCTATCTCTGTCTCTAAGCCTCCCTCCCTCTGCCTCTGTCTCTAAGCCTCCCTCCCTATCTCTGTCTCTAAGCCTCCCTCCCTATCTCTGTCTCTAAGCCTCCCTCCCTATCTCTGTCTCTAAGCCTCCCTCCCTCTGCCTCTGTCTCTAAGCCTCCCTCCCTATCTCTGTCTCTAAGCCTCCCTCCCTATCTCTGTCTCTAAGCCTCCCTCTCTATCTCTGTCTCTAAGCCTCCCTCCCTATCTCTGTCTCTAAGCCTCCCTCCCTATCTCTGTCTCTAAGCCTCCCTCTCTATCTCTGTCTCTAAGCCTCCCTCCCTATCTCTGTCTCTAAACCTCCCTCCCTATCTCTGTCTCTAAGCTACCCTCTCTCTGTCTCTGTCTCTAAGCCTCCCTCCCTATATCTGTCTCTAAGCCTCCCTCCCTATCTCTGTCTCTAAGCCTCCCTCCCTATCTCTGTCTCTAAGCCTCCCTCCTTATCTCTGTCTCTAAGCCTCCCTCCCTATCTCTGTCTCTAAGCCACCCTCTGTCTCTGTCTCTAAGCCTCCCTCCATATCTCTGTCTCTAAGCCTCCTTCCATCTGTCTCTAAGCCTCCCTCCCTATCTCTGTCTCTAAGCCTCCCTCCCTATCTCTGTCTCTAGGCTTCCCTCCCTATCTCTGTCTCTAAACCTCCCTCCCTATCTCTGTCTCTAAGCCTCCCTCCCTATCTCTGTCTCTAAGCCTCCCTCCCTATCTCTGTTTCTAGGCCTTCCTCCTTATCTCTGTCTCTAAGCCTCCCTCCCTATCTCTGTCTCTAAGCCTCCCTCCCTATCTCTGTCTCTAAGCCTCCCTCCCTATCTGTGTCTCAAGGCTTCCCTCCCTATCTCTGTCTCTAAGCCTCCCTCTGTCTCTGTCTCTAAGCCTCCCTCCCTATCTCTGTCTCTAAGCCTCCTTCCATCTGTCTCGAGGCCTCCCTCCCTATCTCTGTCTCTAAGCCTCCCTCCCTATCTCTGTCTCTAGGCTTCCGTCCCTATCTCTGTCTCTAAACCTCCCTCCCTATCTCTGTCTCTAAGCCTCCCTCCCTATCTCTGTCTCTAAGCCTCCCTCTCTATCTCTGTCTCTAAGCCTCCCTCCCTATCTCTGTCTCTAAGCCTCCCTCCCTATCTCTGTCTCTAAGCCTCCCTCCCTATCTCTGTCTCTAAGCCTTCCTCTCTCTGTCTCTGTCTCTAAGCCTCCCTCCCTATCTCTGTCTCTAAGCCTCCCTCCCTATCTCTGTCTCTAAGCCTCCCTCCCTATCTCTGTCTCTAAGCCTCCCTCCTTATCTCTGTCTCTAAGCCTCCCTCCCTATCTCTGTCTCTAAGCCTCCCTCTGTCTCTGTCTCTAAGCCTCCCTCCATATCTGTGTCTCTAAGCCTCCCTCCCTATATCTGTCTCTAGGCTTCCCTCCCTATCTCTGTCTCTAAACCTCCCTCCCTATCTCTGTCTCTAAGCCTCCCTCCCTATCTCTGTCTCTAAGCCTCCCTCCCTATCTCTGTCTCTAAGCCTCCCTCCCTATCTCTGTCTCTAAGCCTCCCTCCCTATCTCTGTCTCTAAGCCTCCTTCCATCTGTCTCTAGGCCTCCCTCCCTATCTCTGTCTCTAAGCCTCCCTCCCTATCTCTGTCTCTAGGCTTCCCTCCTTATCTCTGTCTCTAAACCTCCCTCCCTATCTCTGTCTCTAAGCCTCCCTCCCTATCTCTGTCTCTAAGCCTCCCTCCCTATCTCTGTCTCTAAGCCTCCCTCCTTATCTCTGTCTCTAAGCCTCCCTCCCTATCTCTGTCTCTAAGCCTCCCTCTGTCTCTGTCTAAAGCCTCCCTCCATATCTGTGTCTCTAAGCCTCCCTCCCTATCTCTGTCTCTAGGCTTCCCTCCCTATCTCTGTCTCTAAACCTCCCTCCCTATCTCTGTCTCTAAGCCTCCCTCCCTATCTCTGTCTCTAAGCCTCCCTCCCTATCTCTGTCTCTAAGCCTCCCTCCCTATCTCTGTCTCTAAGCCTCCCTCCCTATCTCTGTCTCTAAGCCTCCTTCCATCTGTCTCTAGGCCTCCCTCCCTATCTCTGTCTCTAAGCCTCCCTCCCTATCTCTGTCTCTAGGCTTCCCTCCTTATCTCTGTCTCTAAACCTCCCTCCCTATCTCTGTCTCTAAGCCTCCCTCCCTATCTCTGTCTCTAAGCCTCCCTCCCTATCTCTGTCTCTAAGCCTCCCTCCCTATCTCTGTCTCAAGGCTTCCCTCCCTATCTCTGTCTCTAAACCTCCCTCCCTATCTCTGTCTCTAAGCCTCCTTCCATCTGTCTCTAGGCCACCCTCCCTATCTCTGTCTCTAAGCCTTCCTCCCTATCTCTGTCTCTGCGCCTCCCACCCTATCTCTGTCTCTAAGCCTCCCACTGTCTCTGTCTCTAAACCTCCCTCCCTATCTCCGTCTCTATGCCTCCCTTCCTCTCTCTGTCTCTAAGCCTCCCTCCCTATCTCTGTCTTTAAGCCTCCCTCCATATCTCTGTCTCTAAGCCTCCCTCCCTATCTCTGTCTCTAAGCCTCCCTCCCTATCTCTGTCTCTAAGCCTCCCTCCCTATCTCTGTCTCTAAGTCTCCCTCCCTATCTCTGTCTCTAAGCCTCCCTCCCTATCTCTGTCTCTAAGTCTCCCTCCCTATCTCTGTCTCTAAGCCTCCCTCCCTCTGTCTCTGTCTCTAAGCCTCCCTCCCTATCTCTGTCTCTAAGCCTCCCTCCCTATCTCTGTCTCTAAGCCTCCCTCCCTCTGTCTCTGTCTCTAAGCCTCCCTCCCTATCTCTGTCTCTAAGCCTCCCTCCCTATCTCTGTCTCTAAGCCTCCCTCCCTATCTCTGTCTCTAAGCCTCCCTCCCTCTGTCTCTGTCTCTAAGCCTCCCTCCCTATCTCTGTCTCTAAGCCTCCCTCCCTATCTCTGTCTCTAAGCCTCCCTCCCTCTGTCTCTGTCTCTAAGCCTCCCTCCCTATCTCTGTCTCTAAGCCTCCCTCCCTATCTGTGTCTCTAAGCCTCCCTCTCTATCTCTGTCTCTAAGCCTCCCTCCCTATCTCTGTCTCTAAGCCTCCCTCCCTATCTCTGTCTCTAAGCTTCCCTCTCTATATCTGTCTCTAAGCCTCCCTTCCTATCTCTGTCTCTAAGCCTCCCTCCCTATCTCTGTCTCTAAGCCTCCCTCCCTATCTCTGTCTCTAAGCCTCCCTCTCTCTGTCTCTGTCTCTAAGCCTCCCTCCCTATCTATGTCTCTAAGCCTCCCTCCCTATCTCTGTCTCTAAGCCTCCCTCCCTATCTCTGTCTCTAAGCCTCCCTCTGTCTCTGTCTCTAAGCCTCCCTCCATATCTCTGTCTCTAAGCCTCTTTCCATCTGTCTCTAGGCCTCCCTCCCTATCTCTGTCTCTAAGCCTCCCTCCCTATCTCTGTCTCTAAGCCTCCCTCTGTCTCTGTCTCTAAGCCTCCCTCTCTCTGTCTCTGTCTCTAAGCCTCCCTCCCTATCTCTGTCTCTAAGCCTCCCTCCCTATCTCTGTCTCTAAGCCTCCCTCTGTCTCTGTCTCTAAGCCTCCCTCCATATCTCTGTCTCTAAGCCTCCTTCCATCTGTCTCTAGGCCTCCCTCCCTATCTCTGTCTCTAAGCCTCCCTCCCTATCTCTGTCTCTAAGCCTCCCTCCCTATCTCTGTCTCTAAGCCTCCCTCCCTATCTCTGTCTCTAGGCTTCCCTCCCTATCTCTGTCTCTAAACCTCCCTCCCTATCTCTGTCTCTAAGCCTCCCTCCCTATCTCTGTCTCTAAGCCTCTCTCCCTATCTCTGTTTCTAGGCCTTCCTCCTTATCTCTGTCTCTAAGCCTCCCTCCCTATCTCTGTCTCTAAGCCTCCCTCCCTATCTCTGTCTCTAGGCTTCCCTCCCTATCTCTGTCTCTAAACCTCCCTCTCACTATCTCTGTCTCTAAGCCTCCCTCCCTATCTCTGTCTCTAAGCCTCCCTCCCTATCTCTGTCTCTAAGCCTCCCTCCCTATCTCTGTCTCTAAGCCTCCCTCCCTATTTCTGTCTCTAAGCCTCCCTCCCTATCTCTGTCTCTAAGCCTCCCTCTGTCTCTGTCTCTAAGCCTCCCTCCCTATCTCTGTCTCTAAGCCTCCCTCCCTATCTCTGTCTCTAGGCCTCCCTCCCTATCTCTGTCTCTAAGCCTCCCTCCCTATCTCTGTCTCTAAGCCTCCCTCCCTATCTCTGTCTCTAAGCCTCCCTCCCTATCTCTGTCTCTAGGCTTCCCTCCCTATCTCTGTCTCTAAACCTCCCTCCCTATCTCTGTCTCTAAGCCTCCCTCCCTATCTCTGTCTCTAAGCCTCTCTCCCTATCTCTGTTTCTAGGCCTTCCTCCTTATCTCTGTCTCTAAGCCTCCCTCCCTATCTCTGTCTCTAAGCCTCCCTCTGTCTCTGTCTCTAAGCCTCCCTCCCTATCTCTGTCTCTAAGCCTCCTTCCATCTGTCTCTAGGCCTCCCTCCCTATCTCTGTCTCTAAGCCTCCCTCCCTATCTCTGTCTCTAGGCTTCCCTCCCTATCTCTGTCTCTAAACCTCCCTCCCTATCTCTGTCTCTAAGCCTCCCTCCCTATCTCTGTCTCTAAGCCTCCCTCCCTATCTCTGTCTCTAAGCCTCCCTCTCTATTTCTGTCTCTAAGCCTCCCTCCCTATCTCTGTCTCTAAGCCTCCCTCCCTATCTCTGTCTCTAGGCCTCCCTCCCTATCTCTGTCTCTAAGCCTCCCTCCCTATCTCTGTCTCTAAGCCTCCCTCCCTATCTCTGTCTCTAAGCCTCCCTCCCTATCTCTGTCTCTAAGCCTCCCTCCCTATCTCTGTCTCCAAGCCTCCCTCCCTATCTCTGTCTCTAAACCTCTCTCCCTATCTCTGTTTCTAGGCCTTCCTCCTTATCTCTGTCTCTAAGCCTCCCTCCCTATCTCTGTCTCTAAGCCTCCCTCTGTCTCTGTCTCTAAGCCTCCCTCCCTATCTCTGTCTCTAAGCCTCTTTCCATCTGTCTCTAGGCCTCCCTCCCTATCTCTGTCTCTAAGCCTCCCTCCCTATCTCTGTCTCTAGGCTTCCCTCCCTATCTCTGTCTCTAAACCTCCCTCCCTATCTCTGTCTCTAAGCCTCCCTCCCTATCTCTGTCTCTAAGCCTCCCTCCCTATCTCTGTCTCTAAGCCTCCCTCCCTATATCTGTCTCTAAGCCTCCCTCCCTATCTCTGTCTCTAAGCCTCCCTCCCTATCTCTGTCTCTAAGCCTCCCTCCCTATCTCTGTCTCTAAGCCTCCCTCCCTATCTCTGTCTCTAAGCCTCCCTCCCTATCTCTGTCTCTAAGCCTCCCTCCCTATCTCTGTCTCTAAGCCTCCCTCCCTATCTCTGTCTCTAAGCCTCCCTCCCTATCTCTGTCTCTAAGCCTCCCTCCGTATCTCTGTCTCTAGGCCTCCCTCCCAGCCATGTCCCTAAGTTCGACTGTACTGAACATCCAGATGTCAGTGTCAGTGTCAGTAAAACATCACTGAAATGAACATATCTGACAATGACGAAAGTCTCATCACAACTTCACAACAGTTACCGAAAGGCCAAAGAATCTGAATACAGACGATTATTCACACATATATAATTATACATAATTGTCCAGGATGTCTAAAGGCATTGCCAAGACAATTGCCAATTTTGAAACAAGCCGTAGTGCGTAATGGGGAGAACTGCGACCGGCCAAAACAACCCCCATTTTATTTCACAGATTGTACTGTCCAGCCGATGAGGATTGATGGCCTCTGGCACAACAGAGAGGCTTAGATCAGACCGAAGGAAAGGTGACTCTTCCCCAGATGGCGGCCATATGCCATATGCCACCAGAGGACGGGTTCTGCGGATTCTGCGGACGGCGACACACCGCGAGTGAAGAGCAAACTGGACCGCGCTGGCAGTATGGGCGGTTTTCCGGGAAATGGCCTATTTTGATTGGATGCCAATATCACATCCTCGTCGCTCCGAAATCAATATTGGCTGCGGACTAGATGCAGTGAACTCGGCGGCTTCCTGCTTCTTATCTCTGCTCAGCCCGGCAACGGCAACAGTCAAATCCTTCATATACGATGTGTGTGTGTGTCCTGTGCTTTAGCTAGAAAGATTGGGGTAACTTGCCTGGGGGGTGGGGGGGGGGGTGCAAGAGTGAAGAGACAGGAGGCCATATGCGAAGGGTGGGGGGGCATCAGGGTTGTCATGGTTGGGACATGAAGTGGATTAGATGCATACCTCATCTATGCCTCATCTATATCTCCTCTATACCTCTTCTATCCTTCCTCTATACCTCCTTTATGCCTCATCCATATCTCCTATATACCTCCTCTATCCCTCCTCTATACCTCCTCTATCCCTCCTCTATACCTCCTTTATGCCTCATCCATATCTCCTATATACCTCCTCTATCCCTCCTCTATACCTCCTCTACCTCTCCTCTATATCTCCTTTATGCCTCATCTATATCTCCTGTATACCTCCTCTATCCCCCCTCTATATCTCATTTGTGCCTCATCTATATCCCCTCTATACCTCCTCTATCCCTCCTCTATACCTCCTTTATCCCTCATCCATATCTCCTCTATACCTCCTCTATCCATCCTCTATACCTCCTCTATCCCTCCTCTATACCTCCTTTATGCCTCATTCATATCTCTTCTATACCTCCTCTACCCCTCCTCTGTGACTCCGCTAATCCAACATACCTCATTTATATCTTCCCTATCCCTACTATATACCTCCTCTATCCCTCCTCTGTATCTCCTTTATGCCTCATCTATATCTCCTCTATACCTCTTCTATCCCTCCTCTATACCTCCTTTATGCCTCATCCATATCTCCTCTATACCTCCTCTATCCCTCCTCTATACCTCCTCTATCCCTCCTCTATATCTCATTTGTGCCTCATCTATATCTCCTCTATACCTCCTCTATCCCTCCTCTGTACCTCCTTTATGCCTCATCTATATCTCCTCTATACCTCCTCTACCCCTCCTCTATACCTCCTTTATGCCTCATCTATGTCTCCTCTATACCTCCTCTACCCCTCCTCTATACCTCCTCTATGCCTCATCTATATCTCCTCTATACCTCCTCTATATCTCCTCTATATCTCCTCTATACCTCCTCTATCCCTCCTCTATACCTCCTCTATTCCTCCTCTATACCTCCTTTATGCCTCATCCATATCTCCTCTATACCTCCTCTACCCCTCCTCTGTAATTCCGCTAATCCAACATACCTCATTTATATCTCCCCTATCCCTACTATATACCTCCTCTATCCCTCCTCTGTACCTTCGTTAATCTTTTCGCATCCTCTGTACCTCATCTTACCCTCCTCTATTCCTCGTCTATACGTCCTCTACCCCCTCCTCTGTACCTCCTGTATACCTCCTCTAAACCTCCACTATTCCTCCTCCACCCCTCCGCTATCCCTCCCTTTTACATCCTCTACTCCTCCTCTATACTCCCCAGCCATGTCTCTACTGTAGGTGAGTTCCTGAATTGTGTCCCAGTAAAGTCCGACCTCCACCCCACCTGACCCCCACGGATCAACACTCCACGCCTCTCGCTCGCCTCCACTTCAGTCCTTTCCTCCTGACCTCACCGAACGAAAGCGACCTATCCTCTGTTCTGTCAGACACTGCCAGGCAGTACCGGAAATCACGTCATTGCAATCCATCGGAATCATACCACCCACCCCACTCGTCTACCTGCGCCACCCACCACCGTCCACCCCAACCCCACGGCTTCTTTCCATCACCCCTTGCGTTGCTTCCTTCCCAGATTTATCTCCCCTTTCGCTTCTTTTCCTCGGCTTTTACTTCTCCACCAATGGCGCCGCGGCTTGTATTTGTCGCTGGGGGGTCCGACAGTTTACTGGTCATTGCGGGAAGCCCTGTGAGAAAGTCTCGCGGAATCACGCGGGATTTCGTGGAGCCGCCGTCTCCTTACGACCTACGCGGAGGCACTGACGGAAAACTCGCAGAGTGGGGTTTTAAGTTCACGATCTTTTGGGCCGAGAAATAGGCAATGAAAAATGGCTGTATATTGCTAGCACGCGACTAACAGGCGGGTGCTTCGTTTTCCTGAAGGGCCTAGGTGTTGTATGCCTGAAATAAGAGCCAGACCACGAAAAGGGAGCTGTTGGGATAAGTTTGGTTACTTGCCGAACCACCGGAAGGAAGTTAACTTCAGGCCCGCCCTTATTATTATGTTCAACACGGCATTATGTACAACACCCATGTTGTCCTAACTCTCTCACGATGAAAAACTTTACTTATCCATTGATGGAAGATAAAAGATCTGACACGTTTATCCTTTGCCTGGAGAATCACGCACCGCTGTGTGCGGTACAGTCCGTTACATGTGAATTATAACATTATATTGACTGATTTATAATTACAGAAAAAGATGTAACTACATTGGTACCATCATAGAATCATCATTATACCACCAAGAACACGCCACACACTATCTTTTCTAATAACTTATAACCAGGCTCATGGCGTCGTTGGGTAGTATTAACGTCAGAGCTCTCCATATTGAGATGGTGTACCGCACAACAGCCTCATAGTTTCCTTGTATTTTACTCAACCGGCGTGGTGACTAACCCATCCTGTTTCATCAGGATGTCATCGTCGGGTAATAGCGCGCAAGTGCTAATTTTACCCTTTAAACTTTTTGTACCGACGTTAAACAAAAAGTTTGAGGTGGCCATGTATAAGTGTATTCGTTATCAGTAACCTCGTTAAATAACTGAAGTTAAAAATTGTGATCTTATCTTAGACCGATGTTTTAACATTGTCCCCTTTCACTGCATGTGCCTGATACTATGTAACCTGCGCCATACGTATATTAACAGTATAGAACTTGTACGTTAATATTCTATAATATTCTATAATAAGATTCTGTAGCGGCATCACGTGTTCCCACATCAATTATAAATAAAATCCATTTCCCTGAATTTTGTGTTGTGAATCCGGAATGATGTTTTGTCACCATACAGTCACTTCCTAAGGATCCTTGCTAAGGATGGACAAGATGGGCAACGTCTCTCGACCCCCCCCCCCCCCCAGCCTACATCACCCACACCACACACATCCCCCACACCCTCACATCTCACCCTCGCCCCGATCTAACGCTGCCCCCACTCGGCATATGTTCGCTCGTGGTTTTGATTTTTATTGTTTCCTGGGGCTTTCGATGTCTTGACTTCACGGTTTTCTCACTGGGTGGATCTGAGCCACTTCCTGTGAAGTCTCTGACGGTTCAGCCGCGCGACTACTGACTGCAGCAGCGACTGTTTGAAGTGCTCGCTTCACCGAACTACGCGTGGGTGGAAACCTTTACAGCGCAGAGGACTCACAAGCCGCGATAGAGGGCCAAGGGGTCTGCGTAATTGCTTCTATGGCTGCAGATTGGTGGCTGCTACTTCCACAGTCTGCCGCCTGACCTCATGCCTCCTTCGACCGCCCAGCTGAGGTCTCTCATTGCTGCCTCTGCTCTGCCTCTGGTCCTTATATCTCTACCGACAGGTCATGGCCCATCTTGGTATCCCTACCGACGGTCTTTATGTCCCATCTTGGTATCTCTACCGACCGTCTTCATGTCCCATCTTGGTATCCCTACCGACCGTCTTTATGTCCCATCTTGGTATCTCGCCCGACCGTCTTATGTCCCGCCTTGGTATCCCTACCGTCCGTCTTTATGTCCCATCTTGGTATCTCTACCGATCGTCTTTATGTCTCATCTTGGTGTCCCTACCGACCGTCCTTATGTCCCATCTTGGTGTCCCTACCGACCGTCTCTATGTCCCATCCTGGTATCCCTACCGACCGTCTTTATGTCCCATCTTGATATACCTACCGACCGTCTTTATGTCCCATCTTGGTATCCCGACCGTCTCTATGTCCCATCTTGGTGTCCCCACCGACCATCTTTATGTCCCATCTTGTTATCTCTACCGACCGTCTTTATGTCCCATCTTGGTATCACTACCGACCGTCCTTATTTCCCATCTTGGTATCTCTACCGATCGTCTTTATGTCTCATCTTGGTATCTCTACCGATCGTCTTTATGTCTCATCTTGGTGTCCCTACCGACCGTCCTTATGTCCCATCTTGGTGTCCCTACCGACCGTCTCTATGTCCCATCCTGGTATCCCTACCGACCGTCTTTATGTCCCATCTTGATATACCTACCGACCGTCTTTATGTCCCATCTTGGTATCCCGACCGTCTCTATGTCCCATCTTGGTGTCCCCACCGACCATCTTTATGTCCCATCTTGTTATCTCTACCGACCGTCTTTATGTCCCATCTTGGTATCACTACCGACCGTCCTTATTTCCCATCTTGGTATCTCTACCGATCGTCTTTATGTCTCATCTTGGTGTCCCTACCGACCGTCCTTATGTCCCATCTTGGTGTCCCTACCGACCGTCTCTATGTCCCATCCTGGTATCCCTACCGACCGTCTTTATGTCCCATCTTGATATACCTACCGACCGTCTTTATGTCCCATCTTGGTATCCCGACCGTCTCTATGTCCCATCTTGGTGTCCCCACCGACCATCTTTATGTCCCATCTTGTTATCTCTACCGACCGTCTTTATGTCCCATCTTGGTATCACTACCGACCGTCCTTATTTCCCATCTTGGTATCTCTGCCGACCGTCTTTATGTCCCATCTTGTTATCTCTACCGACCGTCTTTATGTCCCATCTTGTTATCTCTACCGACCATCTTTTTATCCCATCTTGGTATCCCTACCTACCATCTTTATGTCCCATCTTGGTATCCCTACCGACCGTCTCTATGTCCCATCTTGGTATCCCTACCGACCGTCTTTATGTCCCATCTTGGTGTCCCTACCGACCGTCTTTATGTCCCGCCTTGGTATCCCTACCGATCGTCTTTATGTCCCATCTTGGTGTCCCTACCGACCGTCTCTATGTCCCATCTTGGTATCCCTGCCGACGGTCTTTATGTCCCATCTTGGTATCTCGTCCGACCATCCCTATGTCCCATCTTGGTATCCCTACCGATCGTCTTTATGTCTCATCTTGGTGTCCCTACCGACCGTCCTTATGTCCCATCTTGGTATCCCTACCGACGGTCTTTATGTCCCATTTTGGTATCTCGCCCGACCGTCTTTATGTCCCATCTTGGTGTCCCTACCGACCGTCTTTATGTCCCGCCTTGGTATCCCTACCGATCGTCTTTATGTCTCATCTTGGTGTCCCTACCGACCGTCCTTATGTCCCATCTTGGTATCCCTACCGACCGTCTCTATGTCCCATCTTGGTATCCTACCGACCGTCTTTATGTCCCATCTTGGTGTCCCTACCGACCGTCTTTATGTCCCATCTTGGTATCCTACCGACCGTCTTTATGTCCCATCTTGGCATCACTACCGACCGTCTTTATTTCCCATCTTGGTATCTCTGCCGACCGTCTTCATGTCCCACCTTGGTATCTCTACCGACCGTCTTTCAGTCCCATATTGTTATCTCTACCGACGGTCTCTATGTCCCATCTTGGTATCTCTACCGACCGTCTTTATGTCCCATCTTGGTGTCCCTACCGACCGTCTCTATGTCCCATCTTGGTATCTCTACCGACCGTCTGTATGTCCCATTTGTTATCTATACCGACCGTCTTTATGTCCCATCTTGGTGTCCCTACCGACCGTCTCTATGTCCCATCTTGGTATCTCTACCGACCGTCTGTATGTCCCATTTGTTATCTATACCGACCGTCTTTATGTCCCATCTTGGCATCCCTACCGACCGTCTTTATGTCCCGCGTTGGTATCTCTACCGACCGTCTTTATGTCCCATCTTGGTATCCCTACCGACCGTCTCTATGTCCCATCTTGGTATCCCTACCGACCGTTCTTATGTCCCATCTTGGTATCCCTACCGACCGTCTCTATGTCCCATCTTGGTGTCCCTACCGGCCGTCTTTATGTCCCATCTTGGTGTCCCTACCGACCGTCTTTATGTCCCGCCTTGGTATCCCTACCGACGGTCTTTATGTCCCATCTTGGTATCTCTACCGACGGTCTTTATGTCCCATCTTGGTATCTCTACCGACCGTCTTCATGTCCCATCTTGGTATCCCTACCGACCGTCTTTATGTCCCATCTTGGTATCTCGCCCGACCGTCTCATGTCCCGCCTTGGTATCCCTACCGTCCGTCTTTATGTCCCATCTTGGTATCTCTACCGATCGTCTTTATGTCTCATCTTGGTGTCCCTACCGACCGTCCTTATGTCCCATCTTGGTGTCCCTACCGACCGTCTCTATGTCCCATCCTGGTATCCCTACCGACCGTCTTTATGTCCCATCTTGATATCCCTACCGACCGTCTTTATGTCCCATCTTGGTATCCCGACCGTCTCTATGTCCCATCTTGGTCTCCCCACCGACCATCTTTATGTCCCATCTTGTTATCTCTACCGACCGTCTTTATGTCCCATCTTGGTATCTCTACCGACGGTCTTTATGTCCCATCTTGGTATCCCTACCGACCGTCTTTATGTCCCGTGTTGTTGTCCCTACCGACCGTCTTTATGGCCCATCTTGGTGTCCCTACCGACCGTCTTTATGTCCCATCTTGGTGTCCCTACCGACCGTCTTTATGTCCCCCCTTGGTATCCCTACCGACGGTCTTTATGTCCCGTGTTGTTGTCCCTACCGACCGTCTTTATGGCCCATCTTGGCATCCCGACCGACCGTCTTATGTCCCATCTTGGTATCCCTACCGACCGTCTTTATGTCCCATCTTGGTATCTCGACCGACCGTCTTTATGTCTCATCCTGGTATCCCTACCGACCGTCTTTATGTCCCATCCTGGTATCCCTGCCGATCGTCTTTATGTCTCATCTTGGTGTCCCTACCGACCGTCCTTATGTCCAATCTTGGTATCCCTACCGACCGTCTTTATGTCCCATCTTGGTATCCCTACCGACCGTCTTTATGTACCATCTTGGTGTCCCTACCGACCGTCTTTATGTCCCATCTTGGTATCCCTGCCGATCGTCTTTATGTCCCATCTTGGTATCCCTACCGACCGTCTCTATGTCCCATCTTGGTATCCCTACCGACCGTCCTTATGTCCCATCTTGGTATCCCTACCGACCGTCTCTATGTCCCATCTTGGTGTCCCTACCGACCGTCTTTATGTCCCATCTTGGTGTCCCTACCGACCGTCTTTATGTCCCGCCTTGGTATCCCTACCGACGGTCTTTATGTCCCGTGTTGTTGTCCCTACCGACCGTCTTTATGGCCCATCTTGGCATCTCGACCGACCGTCTTATGTCCCATCTTGGTATCCCTACCGACCGTCTTTATGTCCAATCTTGGTATCCCTACCGACCGTCTTTATGTCCCATCTTGGTATCCCTACCGATCGTCTTTATGTCTCATCTTGGTGTCCCTACCGACCGTCCTTATGTCCAATCTTGGTATCCCTACCGACCGTCCTTATGTCCAATCTTGGTATCCCTACCGACCGTCTTTATGTCCCATCTTGGTGTCCCTACCGACCGTCGTTATGTCCCATCTTGGTATCCCTACCGACCGTCTTTATGTCCCTTCTTGGTATCCCTACCGATCGCCTTTATGTCCCATCTTGGTGTCCCTACCGACCGTCTTTATGTCCCATCTTGGAGTCCCTACCGACCGTCTCTATGTCCCATCTTGTTATCCCTACCGACCGTCTTTATGTCCCATCTTGGTGTCCCTGCCGACCGTCTTTATGTCCCATCTTGGTATCCCTGCCGACCGTCTTTATGTCCCGTGTTGGTATCCCTGCCGACCGTCTTTATGTCCCATCTTGGTATCCCTACCGATCGTCTTTATGTCTCATCTTGGTGTCCCTACCGACCGTCCGCATGTCCCATCCTGGTATCTCTACCGACCGTCTTTATGTCCCATCTTGGTATCCCTACCGACGGTCTTTATGTCCCATCCTGGTATCTCTACCGACCGTCTTTATGTCCCATCTTGGTATCCCTACCGATCGTCTTTATGTCTCATCTTGGTGTCCCTACCGACCGTCCTTATGTCCCATCTTGGTATCCCTACCGACCGTCTTTATGTCCCATCTTGGTATCGCTACCGACCGTCTTTATGTCCCATCTTGGTATCCCTACCGATCGTCTTTATGTCTCATCTTGGTGTCCCTACCGACCGTCTTTATGTCCCATCTTGGTATCCCTACCGATCGTCTTTATGTCCATTTTGGTATCACTACCGACCGTCTTTATGTCCCATCTTCGTATCCCTACCGACCGTCTTTATGTCCCATCTTGGTATCCCTACCGATCGTCTTTATGTCCCATCTTGGTATCTCTACCGACCGTCTTTATGTCCCATCTTGTTATCTATGCCGACCGTCTCTGTCCCATCTTGGTATCCCTACCGACCGTCTCTATGTCCCATCTTGGTATCCCTACCGACCGTCTTTATGTCCCGTGTTGGTATCCCTACCGACCGTCTTTATGTCCCGCGTTGGTATCCCTACCGACCGTCTTTATGTCCCATCTTGGTATCCCTACCGACCGTCTCTATGTCCCATCTTGGTATCCCTACCGATCGTCCTTATGTCCCATCTTGGTATCCCTACCGACCGTCTCTATGTCCCATCTTGGTGTCCCTACCGACCGTCTTTATGTTCCATCTTGGTGTCCCTACCGACCGTCTTTATGTCCCGCCTAGGTACCCTACCGACGGTCTTTATGTCCCATCTTGGTATCTCTACCGACGGTCTTTATGTTCCATCTTGGTATCTCTACCGACCGTCTCTATGTCCCATCTTGGTATCCCTACCGACCGTCTTTATGTCCCGTGTTGTTGTCCCTACCGACCGTCTTTATGGCCCATCTTGGCATCTCGACCGACCGTCTTATGTCCCATCTTGGTATCCCTACCGACCGTCTTTATGTCCCATCTTGGTATCTCGACCGACCGTCTTTATGTCCCATCTTGGTATCCCTACCGACCGTCTCTATGTCCCATCTTGGTATCTCGACCGACCGTCTTTATGTCCCATCTTGGTATCCCTACCGCCTGTCTTTATGTCCCATCTTGGTATCCCTACCGACCGTCTTTATGTCCCATCCTGGTATCCCTGCCGATCGTCTTTATGTTGTCATCTTGGTGTCCCTACCGACCGTCCTTATGTCCAATCTTGGTATCCGTACCGACCGTCTTTATGTCCCATCTTGGTATCCCTACCGATCGTCTCTATGTCCCATCTTGGTATCCCTACCGACCGTCTTTATGTCCCGTGTTGTTATCCCTACCGACCGTCTCTATGTCCCATCTTGGTATCCCTGCCGACCATCTTTACGTCCCGTGTTGGTATCTTGACCGACCGTCTTTATATCCCGTTTTGGTATCTCTACCGACCGTCTTTAAGTCCCATCTTGGTATCCCTGCCGACGGTCTTCATGTCCCATCTTGTTGTCCCTATCGACCGTCTTTATGGCCCATCTTGGTATCTCGACCGACCGTCTGATGTCCCATCTTGGTGTCCCTACCGACCGTCTTTATGTCCCATCTTGGTATCTCGACCGACCGTCTTTATGTCCCATCTTGGTATCCCTACCGACCGTCTCTATGTCTCATCTTGGTGTCCCTACCGACCGTCCTTATGTCCCATCTTGGTATCTCTACCGACCGTCTTTATGTCCCATCTTGGTATCCCTACCGACCGTCTTTATGTCCCATCTTGGTATTCCTACCGACCCTCTTTATGTCCCATCTTGGTATCCCTACCGACAGTCTTTATGTCTCGTCTTGCTACTTCGACCGACCGTCTTTATGTCCCATTTTGGTATCCCTACCGACCGTCTTCATCTCCCCTCTTGGTGTCCCTACCGACCGTCTCTATGTCCCATCTTGTTATCCCTACCGACCGTCTTTATGTCCCATCTTGGTATCCCTACCGACCGTCTTTATGTCCCATCTTGGTGTCCCTGCCGACCGTCTTTATGTCCCATCTGGGTGTCCCTACCGACCGTCTCTATGTCCCATCTTGGTATCCCTGCCGACCGTCTCTATGTCCCATCTTGGTATCCCTGCCGACCGTCTCTATGTCCCGTGTTGGTATCCCTACCGACCTTCTTGATGTCCCATCTTTAAATATCTACTGGCTGTCGTCTTGAACCTTTCCTGGTACCTCTCTGTGGCCTAATGATTAACCACACTTCCCGTCAGACCTTCGCTCACAGACTTTAAACGTTCAAATTCATCATATTTTGATCCCAAATTTCACTCCCCCATTCCATCCTATACCGTTGAGAACCCCCTTCCACCTCCCCCCCCCCCTCCCCCCCGCTGCCCTGCCCTAGTCTCTCAGTCAACGTAAAGCATTTTGATGAAACATGCACCAAATGCTCTCTCACCTATCGCCTCTCTCTCTCACCTATCGCCTCTCTCTCTCACCTATCGCCTCTCTCTCTCACCTATCGCCTCTCTCTCTCACTCGCGGCCTCTCCTCGGTTCCTCAGACTGTAAAATCGATAATTGCCCCGGGCTTGCGGTGTTGCTCGCCCGCTTGGTGGCGCCACCAGCCAAGGTAAAGCCATCCGGACATGCCCTCCCTAATTTGTCTAGGCGGGCGGATGAATACATCCCGGTGACGGGTCCAAGGGAAGCGCGCCAGACTTCACGACTTTTCGGATGGCACGAAAAAAAGACTGCTATAAAAAAGTTAAAAAGCAAATACCGAAACTCGAACATTGAAATATTGCCCTGGTTAATACGGGTCTTCGATTTTCGTCCTCGACATACCAAGTTTGTTTTACTAAACCATCTGCAGTTCATTACTACTATCAATTTTTGGCTAATGTATCTGTAGATTATTGACGTTCGGGCGATCAAAGGTTGGCTATGATGCGGTTGGAAATCTACCTCTTTCTTCATTTTTTTTTTGCATATTTGTTTCGCTTAAAACTACAATTTAATGTTGAATAATTGATTTCTTATAATGGCAAGATAA